>CM059433.1:43560596-43611210 GCA_030390025.1 Squalus acanthias | reverse complement strand
GAATCACTATGGACTGTACCCAGGTGTGAATCACTATGGACTGTACCCAGGTGTGAATCACTATGGACTGTACCCGGGTGTGAATCACTATGGACTGTACCCAGGTGTGAATCACTATGGACTGTACCCGGGTGTGAATCACTATGGACTGTACCCAGGTGTGAATCACTATGGACTGTACCCAGGTGTGAATCACTATGGACTGTACCCGGGCGTGAATCACTATGGACTGTACCCAGGTGTGAATCACTATGGACTGTACCCAGGTGTGAGTCACTATGGAATGTACCCGGGTGTGATTCACTATGGAATGTACCCAGGTGTGAATCACTATGGGCTGTACCCAGGTGTGAATCACTATGGACTGTACCCAGGAGTGAATCACCATGGACTGGACCCGGGTGTGAATCACTATGGACTGTACCCAGGCGTGAATCACTATGGACTGTACCCAGGTGTGAATCAATATGGATTGTACCCGGGTGTGAATCACTATGGACTGCACCCAGTTGTGAATCACTATGGACTGTACCCGGGTGTGAATCACTGACTGTACCCGGGTGTGATTCACTATAGACTGTACCCAGTTGTGAATCACTATGGATTGTACCCAGGTGTGAATCACTATGGACTGTACCCAGGTGTGAATCACTATGGACTGTACCCAGGTGTGAATCACTATGGACCGTACCCGGGTGTGAATCACTATTGACTGTACCGAGGTGTGAATCGCTATGGACTGTACCCAGGTGTGAATCACTATGGACTGTACCCAGGTGTGAATCACTATGGACTGTACCCAGGTGTGAATCACTATGGACTGTACCCGGGTGTGAATCACTATGGACTGTACCCGGGTGTGAATCACTATGACTGTACCCGGGTGTGAATCACTATGGACTGTACCCGGGTGTGAATCACTATGGACTGTACCCAGGTGTGAATCACTATGGACTGTACCCAGGTGTGAATCACTATGGACTGTACCCAGGTGTGAATCACTATGGACTGTACCCAGGTGTGAATCACTATGGACTGTACCCAGGTGTGAATCACTATGGACTGTACCCAGGTGTTAATCACTATGGACTGTACCCAGGTGTGAATCACTATGGACTGTACCCAGGTGTGAATCACTATGGACTGTACCCAGGTGTGAATCACTATGGACTGTACCCAGGTGTGAATCACTATGGACTGTACCCAGGTGTGAATCACTATGGACTGTACCCAGGTGTGAATCACTATGGAATGTACCCAGGTGTGAATCACTATGGACTGTACCCAGGTGTGAATCACTATGGACTGTACCCGGTGTGAATCACTATGGACTGTACCCAGGGTGTGAATCACTATGGACTGTACCTAGGTGTGAATCACTATGGACTGTACCCAGGTGTGAATCACTATGGACTGTACCCAGGTGTGAATCACTATGGACTGTACCCAGGTGTGAATCACTATGGACTGTACCCGGGTGTGAATCACTATGGACTGTACCCAGGTGTGAATCACTATGGACTGTACCCAGGTGTGAATCACTATGGACTGTACCCGGGTGTGAATCACTATGGACTGTACCCAGGTGTGAATCACTATGGACTGTACCCAGGTGTGAATCACTATGGACTGTACCCGGGTGTGAATCACTGACTGTACCCAGGTGTGAATCACTATGGACTGTTCCCAGGTGTGAATCACTATGGACTGTACCCAGGTGTGAATCACTATGGACTGTACCCAGGTGTGAATCACTATGGACTGTACCCAGGTGTGAATCACTATGGACTGTACCCAGGTGTGAATCACTATGGACTGTACCCGGGTGTGAATCACTATGGACTGTACCCAGGTGTGAATCACTATGGACTGTACCCAGGTGTGAATCACTATGGACTGTACCCGGGTGTGAATCACTATGGACTGTACCCAGGTGTGAATCACTATGGACTGTACCCAGGTGTGAATCACTATGGACTGTACCCAGGTGTGAATCACTATGGACTGTACCCGGTGTGAATCACTATGGACTGTACCCAGGTGTGAATCACTATGGACTGTACCCAGGTGTGAATCACTATGGACTGTACCCAGGTGTGAATCACTATGGACTGTACCCAGGTGTGAATCACTATGGACTGTACCCAGGTGTGAATCACTATGGACTGTACCCAGGTGTGAATCACTATGGACTGTACCCAGGTGTGAATCACTATGGACTGTACCCAGGTGTGAATCACTATGGACTGTACCCAGGTGTGAATCACTATGGACTGTACCCAGGTGTGAATCACTATGGACTGTACCCAGGTGTGAATCACTATGGACTGTACCCAGGTGTGAATCACTATGGACTGTACCCAGGTGTGAATCACTATGGACTGTACCCAGGTGTGAATCACTATGGACTGTACCCAGGTGTGAATCACTATGGACTGTACCCGGGTGTGAATCACTATGGACTGTACCCGGGTGTGAATCACTATGGACTGTACCCAGCTGTGAATCACTATGGACTGTACCCAGGTGTGAGTTACTGAGGGTGACTCCAGAATTTTGGCCTCGGCAGATGAATGTACGGCCGCCAATGGCGCTGTGATGAAAATCGGGGCCAGAATTGGAGGAGCGTAGAGATCCCGGAGGTTTGTAGCGCTGCAGGAGGCAACAGAGCTCGGACAGGGTGAGGCCATGGAGGGATTTGAACACCAGGATTAGGATTTTAATGTTGAGTCATTGCTGGACCGGGAGCCGGTGTCGGTCAGCGAGCACTGTGCTGATGGGTGAACCGGACTTGGTGCATGTTAGGACATGTTCAGCTGGCATTTGTGTGGAATACTAATTTGTCAAGGTGCCGTCTTTGTGATGAGACGTTAAAGCGAGGCCCCATCTGCCTGTTCAGTTCATGTGAAAGATTCCATGGTGCTACTGAAAGAAGACGCGGGATTTTTTCACCTGATACTGATCTACTGGTCATGTACCTCATAGCCATGTTTTGGGATCTTGCTGCCTTTGCCTATGTTGCATCGGTGACATCCCTTCAAAAACATGCTTTGGGGAGCCCGCAGACAGGAAAGGCTTGATTTCCTTCTTTCTTTCTGTTCTGGAGTCTTGCCAGCGGATTACTCATCCTCTCTACTGCAAGAAGTGCAAGACCTGGGATTTTAAATAGATGCAGGAAAATAGCACAGGGACAAGCCCTCAGCAGCCCACAGAGCATGTCTGCCTCAACATAATGCTCTCATTGAAACCCTTACCGTCTGTGGTTGGAAAACATTAATGCAATTCGAGGAGTTGGCTTGTATCCAAAGCTCTTCAGGACACTGTCATGATCAAACCAACATTGGAGTATAGGAACAGGAGGCCATTCAGCCCCTCCAGCCTGTTCCACCATTCAATTAGATCATGTCTGATCTGTATCTTAACTCCATCTACCCGCCTTGGTTCCATAACCCTTAATACCCTTACCCAATAAAAATCTGTCAATCTCAGTTTTGAAATGTTCAGTTGACCCCCAGTCTCAACAGCTTTTTTGGGGAGAGTGTTCCAGATTTCCTCTACCCATTGTGTGAAGAAGTGCTTCCTGACGTCACCCCTGAACGGCCGAGGTCTAATTTTAAGGTTCTGCCCCCTTGTTCTGGACTCCCCCACCAGAGGAAACAGTTTCTCTCTATCTACCCTATCAATCCTTTAATCTTCATAAACAACTCAATTAGATCACCCCTTAGCCTTCTATACTCGAGGGAATGCAAGCCTAGTCTATCCAACCTGGTCTCATAATTTAACCCTTTTACCCCCGGTATCATTCTGGTGAATCTGCGCTGCACCCCCTCCAAGGCCAATATATCCTTCCTCTGGTGCGGTGCCCAGAACTGAACACAGTGCTCCAGACGGTGTCTAACCAGAGCTCTGTACAGCTGTAACATAACTTCCTCCCCTTTGTAGCGCCCTCTTGAGATGAAGGCCAACATTCCATTAGCCTTTTTAATTATTTTTTTATATCTGTCCACTAGCTTTTAGTGATTTCTGTACTTGGACCCCTAAATCTCTCTGCTCCTCCACAGTTCCCGGCTTCTCACCATTTAGAAAATACTCTGATAAACCCCAGGACTGTACAGTCACTCAGACCGCCCTGTGCTTGTCACACGATGCCCCATCACAACGTGATGGCCAACGCAAGAGGTTCCTGTCTTCTGAAGAGCCAGACAAGATAATCCAGAACACTCGATGAAAATTGAAGGAAAGACACTGTCACGTTGTGTTTGGAATTGTGGGAAGCAGCTGAACCATTTGGAAGCAAAAACAAAGTTTGCCAAACACTTTTGCGGAGATTGTCTCACTCCCTAATTAATCTGCAGGACATTGCTGCGAGCAACTCAGGAGATAAATCATAGGAGGTGGTTAAAAAAAAATTGTTTCATTTTCTTTGAACACTTTTGCTTATTAGTTCTAAAAATATTAGCGATAGGGAATAAAAGCTGTTTGACCGGGCGGGGCGCTTGGAGGAGAGGGGTCATGTGATGAAACCTCCAGGAATACGTCCAACCAGAGTTGGCCACCCAAGCTGTCTGGGAGTCAGTTCCAAGTGTTGCTCATTCTGCCTGATGTCAGTCCTAACTTACTGCCAATGCTTACTTTGAGGTCCTGCTCCACATTTACTTTTTGTACTCCGTTTCACATTTTGCATCCCCACCTCCCGCTCCTCCATGCCCCAGTCTCCTCCTTCCAGGGTTAAAGTGGCAAGTGTCTCCTTGTAGCTCAGTCCTTCCATGGAGGACTTGGGCCTCCGCCCACCACCCATTCCTCTTAAAGGGGCATCCTCTTCGTGTTAAAGCGTCTGGCAAAAACTTTTGCAATGTGCTTACAAAGTGGCGACATTAAATCGAGTCAGAACAGGTTGTAAGATCGCTCTGTGTGATGTCATCATGTTGACACGTCAGTTCTGAGCTTTTTCCCTCTCTTTAGACGAGAGAAAGAAAGCTCAAACACTTGCTTGTGACGGTAGCTTCCCTTTAAGGACAAGGTCAATTTGCCTTTAAGGACAGGACCACAGTATTAAGAAGAAATTGCTTACATCAGGAGTTTGGGAATTCACTTTTTCCAGTGACTGTTACCAGGAAACTTGCACAGGACTGAATTTCTTTCTAAACCCACCTGCTTTTAATCAGAGAAAGCAGAGAAACAGCCCGGACTCCATTAGGTCAGGGCCCTGAGACATCACACTCAGAACAAACCCCCAGCTCCCGCCTCACATGCTTTAGACAAGACTTGCTTATAAAGGAGTGTCTGCCTCATGTCAGAAAGTGAATCTAATCTAATACAACAATAAAAACAAACCACTGGCAGGACAGACTAAACCCACTCAGGGGGATCTTGCTCCTGTCACATTTGGTGCCACGGGGAGCGGTTTATTTCTGAACCCGTGACTCAGTCTCTTGCATGTTTCACAATCCTCCCCCCGAGAGAGAGAGAGAGAGAAGGCATCGACCCTGGTCACACCAACTTCCTCTCTGGCTCCCACACTTGTCCCAAGTCCAGAGGCGATCCCACAGTAACAGCAGGAGAGGGAAAGCTGGGCTGTGGAACAGGACGTGCGAGCAGCCCACACTCTCTGAAGTGTCACATGTGCCAAAGAGAAGATTTCTTCCCCAGAAAAGGTTTAGGAACTGAAACCAGGCACTGAGTTAATGGAGAAGACAGCCCGCATCAAAATGAAACCCTCTTCCGTACGATCTTTGGTTCTTAAATGATTGCCACACTCTGAGAGTCACCCCATGTTGACAGATCTTGGCACACAGTATGGCTTTTACTGTACATCCCCAGGGACAGTACTTAAAGCCATACTTCCAGGCTGATACACACATACCATGAATGGTGTCAGCTGTGGCTCAGTGGGTAGCACTCGCCCTTCTGAGTCAGAAGGTCATGGGTTCATAGTCCCACTCCAGATATTTGAGCACAGATTCCAGGCTGACACTCTCAGTGCAGTGCTGAGGGAGTTCTGCACTGTCAGAGGTGCTGTCTTTTGGATGAGACGTTAAATCGAGGCCCCGTCTGCTCTTTCAGGTGAATGTGAAAGATCCCATGACACTATTCAAAGTAGAGCTGGAGAGTTCTCCCCAGTGTCCTGGCCAATGTTTATCCCTCAATCAACATCACTGAAAACAGATAATCTGGTCATTATCACATTACTGTTTGTGGGAGCTTGCTGTGTGCAAATTGGCTGCTGCGTTTCCTACATTACAACAGTGACTACACTTCAAAAAGTTCTTCATTGGCTATAAAGCACTTTGGGGCGACATAAAAGGAATTTTCTTTCTTTCTCTTTCTATTTTCTTTTTCTTTCTTCCCCACCTCTCCTCTTCTGCCCGCCACCCCCCCCCCACCACCCACTCCCCAGTCTGGATCACTAACGGGGCAGACCAAACCGCGTGTGTGTGAGTTGGACCTTTCACCTCCCGAAGGGGGCCATTCGATCCGCTCCGGGTTTTCACCTGCACCGGTTCAGGGAAATACTTTGCTTGCAGCAGAAGCCCTGGCACAGGAACTCACCTGCTCTGCCAGGACCATATATATATATATATATATATATAAAAACAGCTGCAGCCCGAGACTGGGGGAAATAATTAAACATCTGTCTGCAGAGAAAGGGCAAAGTATTGATACTTGCCAGAGAGAAGAAAGAAGAAACCCTTTCTGAACATGTGAAGGAATAACTTTGAACAGACTTGCAAGTGTTTTTTGAACTTCTATGGCACAAATATCCAGCAGTGCCCCTATAAATCTGGAAATGTGCAACTGCAGGTGTGACTGTGTGTCATACAACTGTGATGTGACATAGCAAATTTAATCAGAGTGTCTATTGACACTGCTGTGTCAGCCAATGAGTTGGAGGCAGGGTGGGACTTATGGCAGGACTCAGAGCAAACAATCTCTTGACTCAGCAAACAGTCTGTTTATAGTGTGCACTACAGCAAAGTCTAGAGTCTGTTTAAAAAGTGCAATACAGCAAACAATCTGCAGAGTCTATTTTTAAAAAGTCTTGCAGCAAACAGAACTCATGCCCAAAACTACAGCAAAGTCTCCCGATAAAAGCAGGATTATTTCTCCAGCAAATTGCAGTGAATGGAGGATAGCAAAATCAATCCCAGTCACTGACAATAGTGCGGTCTCCAGGCGTGTTTGACGGGGGAATTACCTAATCACTCCATTCTGGCCAGAAATAACTTTGTCACTATATACAGCCAATATTTAATATTCAAGTACTGTCTTATAAACTCAGTACAGTTAGTGCTCCTTTGATGTTACTTTCAAACTTTGGTTATTTTCTCATCAGAGATCAAGTTTCATTCACAATGTTCGTGCTATGAACTGTATATATTCATCCTATTAGGAAAGACAGAACAGGCTGAGGCTCCATTCTCTAAAAAAGAGAAGGCTGAGAAGTGACCTGATGGAGGTCTTTACAATTATGAAAGGGTTTAATAGGGTTGACGTAGAGATGTTTCCACTTATGGGGGAGACCAGAACTAGGGGCCCTAAAGACGCTATATAAATGCAAATCTTTCTTTAACAAACCCTCCCCCACCGTCTCGCCACCCGCTCTGTCTGCCAGTCTTGGGCAGACTGGGCCAATCTTCCCATTTCAAATGTTTTCCCAGCTGAAAGCCATTTGTGAGTGGAGCGATTAAAGTGGGAATGATTAATAGGGCTTTGTCTTTCTGAGAAATGTTTTTCACTGTTCCATCTATTTTCAGTAACCTCGGAAGGGGGAGGGGGGAAGGTGGGGAATGATAAAGCTTTGCTTCCCTGGGCAGGATTTCATAGAATCATACAGCACAGGAGGAGGTCATTCGGCCCATCGTACCTGTGCCGGCTCTTTGAAAGAGCTCTCCAATTAGTCCCACTCCCCCTGCTCTTTCCCCATAGCACTGCAAATTTTTCCTTTCCAAGTATTTATCCAATTTCCTATTGAAAGTTACTATTGAATCTGCTTCCACCACCCTTTCAGGCAGTGCATTCCAGATCACAACAACTCACTGCGTAAAAAAAATCCTCCTCATTACCCCTCTGGTTCTGTTGCCAATTATCTTAAATCTGTGTCCTCTGGTTACCGACCCTCCTGCCACTGGAAACAGTTTCTCCTTATTTACACTTTCAAAACCCTTGATAATCTTAAACATCTCTATTAAATCTCCCCTTAACCTTCTCTGCTCTAAGGAGAACAATCCCAGCTTATAGGTAGTGGAAATCTGGAACTTTCTCCCCCAAAAAGTTATTGAGGCTGGGGTTCAATTGAAAATTTCAAAACTGATATTGATAGATTTTTGTAAGGGCATTATGGGTTGCCGAAGCAAGACATGACACAGAAGGGAGGGCAGGCATTAGATTTACTAGGATGATACCAGAACTGAGAGGTTATAATTATCAGGAAAGATTGAACAGGCTGGGGCTCTTTTCTCTAGAAAAGAAAAGGCTGAGGGGTGACCAGATAGAGGTCTTTAAAATTATGAAGGGTTTTGATAGGGTAGATGTAGAGAAAATGTTTCCACTTGTGGGGGAGACCAAAACTAGGGGTCATAAATATAAGATAGTCACTAATAGGGGATTCAGGAGAAGCTTCTTTACCCAGAGAGTGGTGAGAATGTGGAACTCGCTACCACAGGGAGTGGTTGAGGCGAACAACATTTATGGGGAAGCTAGATAAACACATGAGGGAGAAAGGAATAGAAGGATATGTTGATGCGGTGAGATGAAGAGGGGTGGGAGGAGGCTCGTGTGGAGCATAAACACCGACATGAACCAGTTGGGCCGAATGGCCTGTTTCTGTGCTGTTTATTCTATGTAAGACAGGTTGATGGAATTAAGATACAGATTAGCCGTGATCTAATTGAATGGTGGAACAGGCTCGAGGGGCTGAATGGCCGACTCCATATCTTAGGTTTTTTTTTTATTCGTTTATGGGATGTGGACGTCGCTGACAAGGCCAGCATTTATTGCCCATCCTTAATTGCCCTCGAGAAGGTGGTGGTGAGCCGCCTTCTTGAACTGCTGCAGTCCGTGTGGTGAAGGTACTCCCACAGTGCTGTTAGGGAGGGATGGTGTGTGTGACTTAGAGGGGAACTTGGAGGTGGTAGTGTTCCCATGCACCTGCTGCCCTTGTCCTTCTAGGTGGAAGAGGTTGCGGGTTTGGGAGGTGCTGCCGAAGAAGCCTTGGTGAGTTGCTGCAGTGCATCTTGTAGATGGTACACACTGCAGCCACGGTACGCCGGTGGTGGAAGGAGTGAATGTTCCTATGTTCTCCAGTCTCTCCACATAACTGAAGTCCCTCATCCCTGGTACCATTCAAGTAAATCTTCTCTACACACTCTCCAAGGCCTTGACAGCCTTCCTAAAATGTATTGCATAGAATTGGACACAGTACTCCAGCGGCAGCCTAATCAGTGATTTATAATGGCTGCTGTCTTTCATGTATATAAAGCCTGTCTTGCAGGGTTTGTGGGTTTCTTTCTGCATGTCCTGGCCCCACAAAGGTTCTCCCCAAAAACACAAATTCTTGGCCCTTTCTTGAGCAGCCTTTTAAGCGCTGGTGGTTAGACTGCTAATGCCCGGTACAAATGGATGGAGCGCGCGGAGAATGTCCTCCCATTTGTGCCTGAAAATTGCGGAGAGAGTAGGACGCTGATTGCTCATAGTTAAGCACCATCCCGCCTAGGGTCGTCACCTCTGGACGTATTCCTGGAGCTTTCATCACATGACCTCCAGCCTTCAACTGCCCTGCCCCCACAATCCCGCCATTGGTCACCCAACACGTCCAACCTCACAGGGCACCAATCGGAAAGTGAACAGACTCCTCGTTACCCGGTTGGATGTCAGTCAAACAGCCATTTTTATCCAATCTCCAATATTATTATAACCAGTAAACAAAAGTCTTCAAAGAAAATGTAATAGAAACTCACCATTTCTTTTAACGCCCCTGTGATTTTTCTCCCTGGTTTTTATTTGCTCTCAGCAGTGTGTCCTGGAGATTAATCTTCAATTCCTGGAGACTCCAGGCCAATCCTGGAGCGTTGGTAACCCCTACTCCCTCCTAACACAGGCAGGAGGGCTGCTCGCATATTTATGGGCAGGGGTGAAAATTGCATCAGGCAGGCCTTGGGCATCACTTTCACCCCCCCGCCCCCCACCCGCTTGTCCGCCACTTTCAGGTTGAAAATCGCCTCCGACGCTCCCCCACAGAGCAGTGGGTAAGCAGAACTCCAGCAGATACAGCAAGCCCTTGAAAACAAGTTGGATGAATGGTTAAGAAAAGGTTTGAAGTTATAAACAAGAAACAACTTGTATTTATATACAGCGCCTTTAACCTAGTAAAACGTCCCACGGAGCTTCACAGGAGCGTTACAAAACAAAATTTGACACCGAGCCGCATAAGGAGATATTAGGACAGATGACTAAAAGATTGGTCAAAGAGGTTGCCCTGGTATTCCCCCTCTCATGTGATTTAGCTCCTAGGGGATGTGGATCTTCAAGCCTTTGAATTCTCAGCCCTGCACGTACTCTGACCAGCGGCCCCACTCCTCGGCAAGCAGGGGCACTGTAAAGCCCCCTGGAGGCAGCAGAGGTTGTGTCTGAGCGTGCTCTCTCGCTGTATGACTCACGTTCAGTGAGAGCCTCCAGTGACCGGAGTGGTTTCACTTCTCCGCCTTTGACTACTGAGTGACTCAGTGAAGGGAGCAGCCCGTGGAGAGTATGATGTGTTCGGCGTGTGTAAGGGGGTGGGGCAAGGGCTGCCTGGAACCCGCAGGTGTGCACACACTGAGCACCTGGTGTTCCCAGGGAAGGAGCCAGGGATCTGAGCTCGGGGGAGACAGCTGTACAAACTGGTCAGACAGGTGCTGCCTAAAGCGCTTTACAGCCAGTGAAATACTTTCTGAAGTGTAGTCACTGTTGTAATGTAGGAAACGCAGCAGACAATTTACACACTGCAATGTGATAATAATCAGGTAAGCTGTTTCAGTGATGTTGGTTGGGGGATAAATATTGGTCAGGACATCAGGGAGAACTTTGAAATAGTGCTGTGGGATTTTTTACACCCACCTGAGAGAGCAGACGCGGCCTCGGTTTAACGTCTCATCCAAAAGACGGCACCTCTGACGGTGCAGCACTCCCTCAGCACTGCACTGGAGTGTCAGCCTGGATTATGTGCTCAAGTCTCTGGAGTGGGACTTGAACCCACCACCTTCTGACGCAGAGGCGAGAGAGCTACCCACTGAGCCACGGCTGACACCATTAATTACAGCGAGCCAGAGGATCCCGTGCTCTCAGAATATTTTTCCTGGAGACTTGATCCACCTCTTAGCATGTCTTCACCACTCAAAGTCTGACAACCCAGATAGCATGCTGTGACGGCTCAGCTAATCGTGAAGGATATGGACCTCGGGGGGGATAGAATGAATCACCAATCCAATTCCCTTCCCCGCTCCCCATACATTGAGGATGGATGGATGGCACTGGCATCCTAATTGAGACGGGAGGGGGCTATCGATCATGTGCGGTGAGGTTGGAGATTCCCCAGGGGGTATCAGGCTAATTTCTTAGGCAATGAAGTCAGTTAGTGGTTCGTGCATTGGCTTGCTGCGATTCTCAGAGACTGGGCGAATCGCAGAGATAAACAATACGATTATACCTTTTTCCGCTGTCCCGGGTCAGGCTCCGACCTCCTGTACATTACACTACTCCAGCAGGCTGGCTCTGAGGAGCCTCGGCACACCACTGCTGATTTAGATGTTCACAAGGAGCTCTGGCTCGTGCTTCTGTCCAATCAGGAATGTGGTAGAAAACCCTCACCTCACTAGGACACTAACAACCGGCCTCATTCGTCCAGACATTATCACCATACCCCCCCTACTCTCCCCCTCCCCAAACCCCCCCACTCTCCCCCTCCCCAAACCCCCCCACTCTCCCCCTCCCCAAACCCCCCCACTCTCCCCCTCCCCAAACCCCCCCCACTCTCCCCTCCCCAAACCCCCCCACTCTCCCCCTCCCCAAACCCCCCCCACTCTCCTCCTCCCCAAATCCCCCCACTCTCCCCCTCCCCAAACCCCCCCACTCTCCCCCTCCCCAAACCCCCCACTCTCCTCCTCCCCAAATCCCCCCACTCTCCCCCTCCGCAAACCCCCCCCACTCCCCCTCCCCAAACCCCCCCACTCTCCCTCTCCCCAAACCCCGCCCACTCCCCCTCCCCAAACCCCCCCACTCCCCCTCCCCAAACCCCCCCCACTCCCCTCCCCAAACCCCCCCCACTCCTCCTCCCCAAACCCCCCCACTCTCCCCCTCCCCAAACCCCCCCACTCTCCCCTCCCCAAACCCCCCCCACTCTCCCCCCTCCCCAAACACCCCCCACTCTCCCCCTCCCCAAATCCCCCCACTCTCCCCCTCCGCAAACCCCCCCTCCCAAACCCCCCCCCCACTCTCCCCCTCCCCAAACCCCCCCCACTCTCCCTCTCCCCAAACCCCCCCTCCACTCTCCCCCTCCCCAAACCCCCCCACTCTCCCCCTCCCCAAACCCCCCCCCACTCTCCCTCTCCCCAAACCCCCCTCCCCAAACCCCCCCACTCTCCCTCTCCCTCTCCCCAAACCCCCCCTCCCCAAACCCCCCCCCACCTCTCCCTCTCCCCAAACCCCCCCCACTCTCACCCTCCCCAAACCCCCCCCACTCTCCCTCTCCCCAAACCCCCCCCACTCTCCCCTTCCCCAAACCCCCCCCACTCTCCCCTTCCCCAAACCCCCCCACTCTCCCCCTCCCCAAACCCCCCCCACTCTCCCCTTCCCCAAACCTCCCCACTCTCCCTCTCCCCAAACCCCCCCCACTCTCCCCTTCCCCAAACCCCCCCCACTCTCTCTCTCCCCAAACCCCCCCTCCCCAAACCCCCCCCACTCTCCCTCTCCCCAAACCCCCCCCACTCTCCCCCTCCCCAAACCACCCCCACTCTCCCCCTCCCCAAACCCCCCCCACTCTCCCTCTCCCCAAACCCCCCCCCACTCTCCCCTTCCCCAAACCCCCCCTCCCCAAACCCTCCCCACTCTCCCCTTCCCCAAACCCCCCCCCACTCTCCCCCTCCCCAAACCCCCCCCACTCTCCCTTCCCCAAACCTCCCCACTCTCCCTCTCCCCAAACCCCCCCCACTCTCCCCTTCCCCAAACCCCCCCCCACTCTCCCCTTCCCCAAACCCCCCCCAAACCCCCCCTCCCCAAACCCCCCCCCACTCTCCCCTTCCCCAAACCCCCCCCTCCCCAAACCCCCCCCACTCTCCCCTTCCCCAAACCCCCCCCACTCTCCCCCTCCCCAAACCCCCCCACTCTCCCTCTCCCCAAACCCCCCCACTCTCCCTCTCCCCAAACCCCCCCCACTCTCCCCTTCCCCAAACCCCCCCTCCCCAAAGCCCCCCCACTCTCACTCTCCCTCTCCCCAAACCCCCCCCCCCACTCTCCCCCTCCCCAAACCCCCCCCACTCTCCCCCTCCACTCTCCCCCTCCCCAACCCAACCACTCTCCCTCCTCCTGTCTCCATCCCCTGTCCTCTCTCTATCCCCCTGTCCTGTCTTGTGCGTGCCTGGATCAGGGGCCAGGAGTCTGCAATGGGCACCTGGAGTGGGTCTTCCTGATATTTATCCACCAAGACCAGTGGGGTCGGGGGGGTGGTGTGGCGGTGGACAGCGGGAGGGACAATTCCTCTGGTGGGGGGAGTCCATAACCTTAAAATTAGAGTAGGGCCGTTCAGGGGTGATGGCAGGAAGCACTTCTTCACACAAAGGGTAGTGAAAATCTGGAACTCTCTCCCCCAGAAAGCTGTTGAGGCTGGGGGTCAATTGAAAATGTCAACACTGAGATTGATCGATTTTTGTTGGGTAAGTGATTTAAGGGTTTAGAAACCAGGGCGAGTAGATGGAGTTAAGGTACAGATCAGCCATGATCTCATTGAATGGCAGAACAGGCTCGAGGGGCTGAATGGCCTCCTCCTATGTTCCTATGGGAATATACTGCAGGATACGTTTCTCATAGATTCTTACGACACAGAAGGAGGCCATTCGGCCCATCGTGCTTGAGCCAGCTCTTTGAAAGAGAGCTCTCCTCCAACTAAGGGGTGGATGGCCGTCTCCTCTCCCTACGTTCCTCTGAGGAGACCAGACCGACCGTTATCTAGAAACCAGTGCTCATTGTTTAACACTCCTGGAGTCTCCGCCCTTTTCCTATTTCCTGCGGGCTCCTGGGTTTGGCTTAGTCTCTGAAAGACGGGTGAGTTATTGATAGCAAGAGTCAGGAGAAAAAAATAAAGTGGTTGGAGGGACTTTTGTTTGGTTTCATTGCCGCTGTCATCTGCAAACCAGGGGCTTTCCACAGGAAGGCTGGGCTCCAAGAGTCATAAAACCAATTGTTTTTAACCGCAAACTGCTGGATGAAGAGAGTCAGATACAGCGATAGTACAAGAGAGGTCCTGTCTCCAGGGGACAGTACAAGCTACAGAACTACCAATTAACCCTGGAATGTGCTTTTGAGTGTCAGCTCAGTGGGTAGCTCTCTCGCCTGTGAGTTAGAAGGTCGTGGGTTTACGTCCCACTCCATGAGACTTGAGGACATAATCCAGGCTGAAACTCCCAGTGCAGTGCTGAGGGAGTGCTGCACTGTCGGAGGTGCTGTCCTGCAGATGACGCAACAGATCCCATGACACTATTTCGAAGAAGAGCAGGGGAATTATCCCTGGTGTCCTGGCCAATATTTATCCCTCAACTAACATCACTAAAACAGATGATCTGGTCATTATCACATTGCTGTTTGTGGGAGCTTGCTGTGCACAAATTAGCTGCCATGTTTCCTACATTACAACAGTGACTGCACTTCAAAAGTATTTCAATCAGGTTTCTGCCCCTGCAACAGTACTGAAATGGCCCTTTTTAAAGTAACAAGTGACATCCTATGTGACTGTGACAAAGGTAAACTATCCCTCCTCGTCCTTCTGAACCTGTCTGCAGTCTTTGACACGGTTGACCACACCATCCTCCTCCCAACGCCTCTCCACCGTCATCCAGCTGGGTGGGACTGCACTCGCCTGATTCCATTCTTATCTATCTAAATAATAGCCAGAGAATCACCTTCTCTTCCCGCTCCCACATCATTACCTCTGGTGTCCCCCAAGGATCTATCCTTGGCCCCCTCCTATTTCTCATCTACATGCTGCCTCTCAGCGACATCATCCAAAAACACAGCGTCAGTTTCCACATGTACGCTGACGACACCAAACTACCTCACCACCACTTCTCTCGACCCCTCCACGGTCTCTAAATCGTCAAACTGCTTGTCCGACATCCCTCTCCCTAACATCTGTCTGAGGCTGAACCACACTGTTCGCAACCTTGGTGTCGTATTTGACCCTGAAATTAGCTTCCGACCACATATCCGCAGCATAACTAAGTCCGCCTATTTCCACCTCCATAACATCGCCCGACTCCGCCCTTGCCTCAGCTCATCCGCTGCTGAAACCCTCATCCATGCCTTTGTTACCTCTACAATTGACTATTCCAACGCACTCCTCGCTGGCCTCTCACGTTCTACCCTACGTAAACTTGAGGTCATCCAAAACTCGGCTGCCCGTGTCCTGACTCGCACCAAGTCCCGTTCACCCATCACCCCTGTGCTCGCTGACCTACACTGGCTCCCGGTTAAGCAACGCTTCGATTTCAAAATTCTCATCCTTGTTTTCAAATCCCTCCATGGCCTCGCCCCTCCCTATCTCTATAATCTCCCTCAGCCCCACAACCCCCACCCCGCCCCCCCAGGGATATCTGTGCTCCTCTAATTCTGCCCTCTTGAGCATCCCTGATTATAATTGGCCATTGGTGGCCGTGCCTTCTGTTGCCTAGGCCCTAAGCTCTGGAATTCGCTGCCTAAACCTCTCCACCTCGCTACCTCTCTTTCCTCCTCTAAAACGTTCCTTAAAACCTACCTCTTTGACCAAGCTTTTGATCACCTGCCCTAATATTTCCATATGTTTTTGTTTGATAATCACACCTGTGAAGCGCCTTGGGATGTTTTACTATGTTAAAGGCGCTATATAAATACAAGTTGTTGTTATTGGCTGTAAAGCGTTTTGGGATGTCTTTCTTCATTTCTTTATTCATCACACGACTAAGAATTGGCTATGGGATCACTTAAACAGCCTGACAACACTGGGACATCTATCCCACAATGAGTGAGCAGAGCAGGTGAAGATCTAACTCTCCCAGTCAGCATCCTTCTGCTTTGCTTCAATGGAAAACATGGGACAAAAACACGTCGGCTTGCTTATCATGTGGAGGAGCAGCTCCACCTTGTGGAAATTCAGCAGTGCTGCAGAGCTTGGAATAAAATGGAGGCTTGTGGTGTTAAAATGTGGTGTTAAAATCCATTACATTTCCAGCAAGCCTGGGTGTATCATTGCGGAGCTGTGTGGAGGAGGTTTACTTAATGCGACACCTTGACACAGCTCTGAGGTGTACAGCCACTTCACATAATGCAACACTCCTCCATACAGCACTTGTCACACTCATCGCCAGTACACCGTTCTTTAATTAAGAAACAATTATATTAGAAGCTTTGTGTCTACGCCCTTAGCTCAGTGGGTAGCTCTCTCGCCTCTGAGTCAGAAGGTTGTGGGTTTAAGTCCCGCCCCAGAGACTTGAGTACAAAATCCAGGCTGACACTCCAGTGCAGTACTGAGGGAGCGCTGCACTGTCAGAGGTGCCGTCTTTTAAATGAGACGTTTCACCAGAGGACACAGATTTAAGGTGATTGGCAAAAGAACCAGAGGCGATGTGAGGAAACATTTTTTTACACAGCGAGTTGTTGTGATCTGGAATGCTCTGCCTGAAAGGGTGGTGGAAGCAGATTCAATAATAACTTTCAAAAGGGAATTGGATAAATACTTGAAGGGAAAACATTTACAGGGCTACGGGGAAAGAGCGGGGGAGTGGGACTAATTGGATAGCTCTTTCGAGAGGCACGATGGACCGAATGGCCTCCTTCTCTGCTGAATCATTCTATGATTCTATAAACCGAGGCCCCGTCTGCCCTCTCAGGTGGATGTAAAAGATCCCACAGCCACTATTTGAAGAAGAGCAGAGGAGTTCTCCCCAGTGTCCTGGCCAATATTTATCTCTCATCCAACATCACTAAAAAACAGATTATCTGGTCATTATCTCATTGCTGTTTGTGGGAGCTTGCTGTGCGTAAATTGACTGCTGCGTTTCCCACATTACAACAGTGACTACGCTTCAAAAGTACTTCATTGGCTGTAAAGCACTTTGGGACGTCCTGTGGTCGTGAAAGGTGCTATAGAAATGCAAATCTTTCTTTGATGCAATGTTGTACTGTCTTCCAGATTATGAAGGGTTATGATAAGGTTAATTGTGAAACAGATTTTTTCCACTGACCATCGAGACAGTAACAAGGGGGCACAAATTAACGAACTAATCACAAAACAAATTCGACAGGAGATTAGCATAATCTTGTCACAGAGACTGTTGCTGAAGCAGAGTCATTTAAAAGGAACTAAGACAGTTGCTTGAAAAAGAGGAATATTAAAGGGTGTGGGGAGTGTGCAGGAGAGTGGGATTAGACTCTGTAAATTAATGACTCTGTTGTGGCGGATCGCCACCTAAACGGGCATTATCCACTTTTCCGCCCGTGGACAAAATATCGGGCACCTTGCCTTTAAGGCACCTTGCCTTTAAGGCAGGAGAAAAGGAGTGGGCGGGGCCTCAGGATTTTTCTGGAGAATTCTGGGAGCAGTTGGTTTCAGCCATTTTGGACCATGCAGTTGTATTAAAAAGCCTTTGTTTTCCACACATGGATTCAGTCTTAATTCGTGTTTCGCGGCAGCCTCAACATTGGTGACCCCGACGCTCAGAACGTATTCCGAGCACTGCAATGGCGGACACGAACGCAGTTTCCGTGAAACTGCCGGAGTTTTGGGAAAACCAGCCCGAAGCCTGGTTTCTCCAAGCTGAATCCTGCTTCCGGCTGCGAAACATCACCACAGATGGGACGCAGTACGACTACCTCGTCACATCACTCGGTAGCGCCACAGTTTCGAAGGTTTGGACAGCGCTGCAGAACCCACCAGAGGAAGGCAAGTACGCACATCTTAAGGCAGCGCTCCTTAAAAAATTTACGGCCTCGGCATACCAGCGAAACTGCCACCTCCTCGACCTTCCAGGCCTCGGTGATGCCTCACCGTCAGACCTCCTCTCCCACATGCTCTCCCTCACCGACGAGAGCCCACCTGGATCCCTCTTCCGCACGCTGTTCATCCGCCAGCTCCCTCTCAGCATCCGCCCAGCGATCGTGGCGTCCGGCCTCACGAACCTGGAAGCCCTGGCCAATGAGGCCGACAAGCTGCTGTCTGCTCACTCCAGCCGCGACGTCACTCCGGACCTGGCAGCCAATGCCTGGGCGCGCCCCTCACTGGCCACCACGCGGCCACAAGGACCAGCCACCAGGCCCACGCACGGTTCGGCGCCAGGGCACAACGGTGCACACCTCCCTGCTCCTTCAAGTCCGCCCCCGTACCAGCCCCCGCGATGGCCGTGGGCCACGCTGTACGTCACGGATGACAAAACCGGCCGCCGGTTCCTGTGCGACACTGGAGCTCAGCACAGCATCATCCCGGCCTCCTCCCTCGACATCCAAAAAGGCGAACGAGGACCGGCGCTGGCTGCTGCTAACAGCTCGGAAATCCAGACGTATGGCACCCGGACAGTCACACTCGACCTCGCTGGTCGCCGCTACCGATGGGAGTTCATCACTGCCAAGGTGCTCTCCCCTCTCATCGGCGCAGATTTCCTGTGCGCCCACGGCCTACTGGTAGACATCCCTTGTCACCACCTCGTGGACATGAACACCATGTCCCCCATCCTGGGCGCCATGGCCCCCCGTCAACCCGCTGACATGGCGTCACAGTGCCACGCCCGGGCCACTGGATGACTACTCGGCACTCCTGGCCGAATTCCCGGCCCTTACCAATCCGACCTTCTCCACGGAGGCCGCCAAACACGGGGTGGAACACTTCATCCCCACCATAAGCCCCCCAGTGTACGCCCACACCCGCAGGCTGGACCCGGCCAAACTGGAGATCGCGAGGACCGAGTTTGCCACCATGGAACAGCTCGGCATCATCCGCCGCTCCAACAGTCCCTGGGCCTCCCCACTCCACATCGCCCCCAAACAGGCGGAGGTCGGCGCCCCTGCGGTGATTGCCGCCGCCTCAACGACGCCACCACCCCTGATCGGTACCCCGTGCCACACATTCAGGACTTCTCGGCTAGACTGGCCGGCCGCTCAGTCTTTTCCAAGGTCGACCTGGTGCGCGGCTACCACCAAGTCCCCGTCCACCCCGCGGACGTCCCCAAGACAGCCGTAATCACCCCCTTCAGCCTGTTCGAGTTCCTGCGGATGCCCTTCGGCCTCAAAAACGCGGCCCAGGCATTCCAACGGCTCATGGACTCGGTTCTTCGGGACCTGAAGTTCCTGTTTGTCTACCTGGACGACATCCTGGTAGCCAGTTCCTCCAAGCAGGAACACCTCGAACACCTTCGCATCCTGTTCGGGCGCCTCAGCGACCACGGGCTCATCCTCAGCCCAGCCAAATACCAGTTCGGCCTGGACAAGATCGACTTCCTCGGCCACCACATCACCCATGCTGGGGCCATTCCCCTGCCCACCAAGGTGCAGGCCGTCCAACAATTTCCCCGCCCCACCACCATCAAAGGCCTCCAGGAGTTCCTCGGGATGGTGAATTTCTATAACCGCTTCATCCCCAAAGCGGCGTCCCTCATGAGGCCCCTGTATGAAGCACTCCGGGGCAGGAGCGGAAAGATGGCGGTTGAATGGACGGCAGACGCGTCCGCCGCCTTCGACTCCACCAAGACCGCGCTCGCCAACGCCACCCTGCTCGCGCACCCACGGCCCAATGCCAGGGTAGCACTCACCACGGACGCCTCCGACCACGCGGTCGGCGCCGTGTATGAGCAGTGAGTCGACGGCGCCTGGCAACCACTTGCCTTCTTCAGCCGCCAACTACGCCCCCCGGAGGTCAAGTACAGCACCTTCGACCGCGAGCTCCTCGCGCTGTTCCTGGCGGTCCGCCATTTTCGTTTTTTGCTGGAGGGCCACCCCTTCACTGCGTTTGTCGACCACAAGCCCCTGACATTCGCAATGGCAAAGACAACCGACCCCTGGTCCGCCAGGCAGCAGCGCCAGCTCGCGGCAGTGTCCGAGTTCACCACGGACATCCAACACGTCTCCGGCCGAGACAATGTGGTAGCCGACTGCCTCTCCCGCCCCGCCATCCACGCCGCACACCTGGCAGTCGACTACGCTCAACTCGCGGCAGACCAGATCACCGACCCTGATCTGCTCTCCGCACCCACCAACCTACCAGGGCTACGCCTGGCCGACGTCGCCTGTGGCCCGACCGCAGTCACGGTCAAGTGCGACATATCCCTATGTCAACCTCGGCCCGTCGTCCCAGCGTCCTGGCGCCGCCAGGTATTCGAGATTCTCCACAACCTCTCCCACCCCGGCGCCCGCGCATCCATCAAATTGGTAGCCAACCGCTTTGTCTGGCGCGGCCTTCGCAAGGATGTGCGTACTTGGGCCAACTCCTGCCTAGCTTGCCAACGGGCCAAGGTACAGCAACACACGAAAGCACCCCTCAAGGAGTTTACCGTCCCCTCGCGGAGATTCGACCACATCCACGTGGACATCGTCGGGCCCCTGCCGCCGTCGCAAGGCCACACGCACTTGCTGACGATCGTTGACCGCACCACGCGCTGGCCCGAGGCAATTCCACTGACCTCTACCACCACCGCCGACATCGCCAGAGCCTTCGTCAGCACCTGGGTCGCACGGTTCGGTGTCCCCTCCGACATGACGTCGGACAGAGGTCCGCAATTTACCTCTGAACTCTGGACCGCCGTCGTACGCAATCTCGGGGTGACCATTCACTGCACCACAGCGTACCACCCCCAAGCCAACGGACTGTGTGAGCGGTTCCACAGATCCTTGAAGGCATCTCTTCGAGCCAGCCTCCAGGACGGCGCCTGCACCGACCGACTTCCGTGGGTCCTCCTCGGCCTGCGCACCGCGGTTAAAGAAGACCTCCACCTCCACGCATCGGCAGCAGAGCTCGTGTACGGTCAGCCGCTGCACGTACCCGGCGAGTTCCTGCCCACCGCCACGACACCCTGGTCAGCCGACCAGCAACGCTACGACTTCGCCTCACCGGCGCTGCAGTTCGCCCCCGTGCCCATTGCCCGACACGGCGAATCCACTTCACACATCCCACTAAGCCTGCACCAGGCACGGTTCATTTTCGTCCGGCACGACGCCCACCGCGGACCCCTTCAACCCCCGTACGACGGGCCCTACAAGGTGCTACAGGCTGGGGACAAATTTTTCACCCTGCAAGTGGGCGACAGGACCGAAAAAGTGTCGGTTGACCGACTCAAGCCAGCACACTCGGAGCCTGGTGAGCAGGTCCCTGTAGCTCGTCCACCGCCACGCGGCCGACCTGCCCTCAAGCCGGTTCACCCGGCTGCTCCATGCCCGGCTGTTCCACGTCCACCGGTGTCCTACAAGAGCCGCTCCGGCCGGCCCATCAGACCGCTGCACCGTCTCGTCCACACCTCCTAAGCGGATTCTGGGGGGAGCTGTGTGGCGGATCGCCACCTAAACGGGCATTATCCACTTTTCCGCCCGTGGGCAAAATATCGGTGAACCTTCCCTTTAAGGCAGGAGAAAGGAAGTGGACGGGGCCTCACGGTTTTTCCAGAGAATTCTGGGAGCAGTCTGTTCAGCCATTTTGGACCATGCAGTGGTATTAAAAAGCCTTTGTTTTCCACACATGGATTCAGTCTTAATTCGTGTTTCGCGTCAGCCTCAACACTGTTCTAAATGAGGCATTAATCCCAGACCGGTTGACAAGCTCAAAACCAACACACAGACTTGGCTGGTTAATATTGGACGGAGGGAGACCAGGAAGAGGATTTGTGAGGCACTGCTGGTCATTCTGAGAGAGACACTGGGGACGTACCAATAGATTAGAAAGAGGCTAACATGTGGGGCCCATATTCAAACAGGACAACAAAACAGACACAGGCAACTACAGACCCATTAGTCTTCCATTCCAGAAATAATGGAATCAATTATTAGGAATAAAGGTGAGAATTATCTGTACGACTATAACCTGGTTAATAGCAGTCAGCATGGATTCAGGAGGGGAAGATCTGGCCTGACCAACCTACTCAACTCATTTGAGGAAGTGACAACCCAAGGAGCCACTCAAACGCATGAGCCCAGAAATGACTGGCTGCGATATGAGCAACAACTTGTATTTATACAGCACCCTTAAAGTAGAAAATCGTCCCAAGGCACTTCACAGAGGGGTAATCAGATACAAACTGACACCAAGCCACATAAGGAGATATTAGGACAGGTGACCAAAAGCTTGGTCAAAGAGGTAGGTTTTAAGCAGTGTCTTGAAGGAGGAAAGAAAGTGGAAAGGCGGAGAGGTTTAGGGAGGGAATTCCAGCGCTTAGGGCCTTGGCAACAGAAGGCACGGCCACCAATGGTGGAGCGATTAAAATCGGGGGTGCGCAAGAGGCCAGAATTGGAGGAGTGTAGAAATCTCGGAGAGTTGTAGGGCTGGAGGAGGTTGCAGAGATGGGGAGGGGCGAGGCCATGGTGGGATTTGAACACAGATGAAAATTTTAAAATCGAGGTGTTGCCGGACCGGGAGCCAATGTAGATCAGCGAGCACAGGGGTGATGGGTGATGGATCTTCCCAATATTTAGTTGGAGGAAATTTCTGCTCATCCAGCACTGGATGTCGGACAAGCAGTGTGACAATTTAGAGACAGTGGAGGGGTCCAAAGAGGAGGTGGTGAGGTAGAGTTGGCTGTCGTCAGTGTACATGTGGAACCCAATGTGTTTCGGATGATGTCGCCGAGGGGCAGCTTGTAGATGAGAAATAGGAGGGGGCCATGGATAGATCCTTGGGGTACACCAGAGGTAGTGGTACAGGAACGGGACGAGAAGCCATTGAAGGTGATTCTCTGGCTATTATTAGATAGATAAGAATGGAATCAGGCGAGTGCAGTCCCACCCAGCTAGATGACGGTGGAGAGGCGTTGGGAGGAGGATGGTGTGGTCAGCCATGTCAAAGACTGCAGACAGGTCGAGAAGGATGAGGAGGGATAGTTTACCTTTGTCACAGTCACATAGGATGTCACTTGTGAATTTGATAAGGGCCGTTTCAGTACTGGTGGCAGTGGCGGAAACCTGATTGACGGATTCAAACAGAATTTCGGGAAGGATGGGCAGATTTGGGAAGTGACAAAGAAGTCCATGAGCTCCTCGCTCTTGTTGTTGCACATGGCCTGTGGAGCAAACTCGCAGCTTTGTGACTGTCACCTTTCTCACCAGTGCTTCTGAAGTGTCTTTTCTTCCTCCACCGAGGATTCCCCTCTACCGTGGTTGACAAGGCCCTCAACCGTGTCCGTTCCATTTCCGGCACTTCTGCTCTCAACCCTTACCCTCCCTCCTAGAACCACGATCGGGTTCCCCTTGTCCTCACCTTCCACCCCACCAGCTGCCACATTCAACGGATCATCCCACCGCCAAACACATCTTCCCCTCCCCTTTCAGCATTCCGAAGGGACTGCTCCCTCCGTGACACCCTGGTCCACTCCTCAATCACCCCCAACACCCGCTCCCCTTGCCACAGCTCCTTCCCGTGCAAGCTCCACCAACACAAGAAGCTCGACACCATCCAGGACAAAGCAGCCGCTTGATGGGCACCCCATCCACCACCTTAAACATTCACTCCCTCCACCACCGGCGTACCATGGCTGCAGTGTGTACCATCTACAAGATGCACTGTAGCAACTCGCCAAGGCTTCTTCGGCAGCACCTCCCAAACCCACGACCTCTTCCACCTAGAAGGACAAGGGCAGCAGGCGCATGGGAACACCACCACCTCCAAGTTCCACACCATCCTGACTTGGAAATATATCGCTGATCCTTCATCGTCGCTTGGGTCAAAATCCTGGAACTCCCTCCCTAACAGCACTGTGGGAGTACCTTCACCACACGGACTGCAGTGGTTCAAGAAGGGGGCTCACCACCACCTTCTCAAGGGCAACTAGGGATGGGCAATAAATGCTGGCCTTGCCAGCGACGCCCTGATCCCAAAATAAAATAAAAGTGCAGGAGATGCAACACCTGCCCTTTTACCCTGTCCTTTCCCACTGTCCAGGGCCCCAAACACTCCTTCCAGGTGAAATAACGATTTATTTGCACTTCTTTCAATTTAGGGAGGTTACTTATCACTTGGAGGGTGCGAGTCTAGGTGGGGTAGAGGAACAAAGGGATCTGAGTACAAATACACAAATCACTATAAATTGCGACGCAGGTTAGCAAGGCCATAAAAAAAAAGCAAACCAGGCACTAGGGTTTATTTCTAGAGAGATAGAATTGAAAAGTGGGGAAGTTATGCTAAACTTGTATCGAACCTTGGTTAGACCACACTTGGAGTACTGCGTGCAGTTCTGGTCGCCATATTATAAAAAGGATATAGAGGCACTGGAGAGGGTTCAGAGGAGATTTACAAGGATGATACCAGAAATGCGAGATTATTCGTATCAGGAAAGGATGAACAGGCTGTGTTTCCTTACTCTTGAAAAAAGGCTGAGGGGTGACCTAATAGAGGTCTTCAAAATTATGAAAGGTTTTGATAGAGTAGATACAGAGAGAATGTTTCCACTTGTGGGGAAGAGCATAACTAGAGGCCATCAATATAAGATAGTCACCAAGAAATCCAATACGGAATTCAGAAGAAACTTCTTTACCCAGAGAGTGGTGAGAATGTGAAACTCGCTACCACAGGGAATGGTTGAAGCGAATAGTATAGATGCATTTAAGGGGAAGCTAGACAAGCATATGAGGAAAAAGGGAATAGAGGGTTATGCTGATAGATTTAGATGAGGAAAGGCGGGAGGAGGCTTGAGTGGAGCACAAACGCCGGCATGGACTGGTTGGGCCGAATGGCCTGTTTCTGTGCCATATATCCCATGTGATCCTATGTAGTATACTGTATTCGCTGCTCACGATGCAGTCTCCTCCACACTGGGGAGACAAAACGCAGATTGGGTGATCACGTTGCTGAACATCTCCACTCAGTCCGCAACCGTGACCGAGCTTCCAATTGCCTGTCATTTTAATTCTCCATCCCACTCTGACCTACACTGTTCCAATGAAGCTCAACAGAAACTCGAGGAACAGCACCATCTTTCGATTAGGCACTTTACAACCTTCCAGACTCAACATTGAGTTCAACAGATCTTAACTAGCATTCCCATTTTCTCTCAGACAGCAGGTACTGGTAATGGAGGACGACGGCACCACCCGAGTCACTGGGAGCGGAGGAGGCGTGGGCTGGTGCTTGGGGTGGGGTTCCGCTATCGGTACACGGCTGGTGGGGTGGTCCGCACCTTTGGGGTCTACCCACCTTTCTCCCCCACATTCCCAGGCCACGGGAGCTTTCTGCTCCTCGTCAGATTTTTCATGCTTCCCTCCTCCTCTGCTGTAACCATTTACACCTCCTCTGGACCCATCTTTTGTTTCTTTACTTGTCCTATTATCACCTCCTTTCGCCTTGCACCATCATCCCTGTTGACATTTAATCATCCCTGCCCTCCACCCAATCACAGACCTTCCCTTTTATTCCTTCCCAGTCACCCTTTTCCCGAGCTCTGCAACTGCTTATAAATCTCAAACACCTTCCAATTCTGATGAAAGGTCATCAACCTGAACCATTAACTCTGTTTCTCTCTCCACAGATACTGACTGAGCTGCTGAGTGTTTCCAACATTACCTGTTTTATTTCAGATTTCCAGCATCCGCAGTATTTTGCTTTTGTTTAATGTTGAATATATAAAGTTGCTTTGAACACAAGAGCTTTTCTTTATACTTCACATTCTTCCACAACTTTAAGCACAACATGCACTACCCATTGCAGCACAATTTCTGCCAACAAGACCAGGGGGCATAGATTTAAAGTAATTGGTAGAGGAATCAGAGGGGAGTTGAGAAGTTTTTCACCGAGAAGGTGGTGGGGGTCTGGAACTCACTGCCTGAAAGGGTGGTAGAGGCAGAAACCCTCAGCGCATTTAAAAAGTGCTTGGATATGCACTTGAAGTGCTGTAACCTACAGGGCTACGGACCAAGAGCTGGAAAGTGGGATTAGGGTGGATGGCTTCTTCGGCCGGCAGACACAATGGGCCAAATGGCCTCCTTTTGTGCCGTAAATTTCTATGATCTATAAGACGTTAAAGAGGTTGCAAAATGGTAATAAAATAGGACAACCTGCCATTTAAGGGCACAAGGGGGGGGGGGGGGAAATGGGGCATTAAGAACATAAGAAAAAAGAGAAGTAGGCCATATGGCCCCTCAAGCCTGCTCCACCATTCAATAAGATCATGGCTGATCATTGACCTCAACTCCACTTTCCCGCCCGATCTCCATATCTCTTGATTCCCCTAGAGTCCAAAAATCTATCTATCTCAGCCTTGAATAGACTCAAAGACTCAACAGGCACAGCCCTCTGGGGCAGAGAATTTCAAAGATTCACAACCCTTTGAGTGAAGAAACCTCATCTCAGTCTTAAAAGGCCGACCCCTTATCCTGAGACTATGCCCCCTAGTTCTAGACACTCCAGCCAGGGGAAACAACCTCTCAGCATCTAACCTGTCAATCCCCTTCAGAATCTTGTATGTTTCAATGAGATCACCTCTCATTCTTCTAAACTCCAGAGAGTATAGGCCCATTCTACACAATCTCATCTTGGACAGCCCTCTCATCCCAGGAATCAATCTAGTGAACCTTTGTTGCACCGCCTCCAAGGCAAGTATATCCTTCCTTAGATAAGACCAAAACTGTGCACAGTACTCCAGGTGTGGTCTCACCAAGGCCCTGTACAATTGTAGCAAGACTTCCTTACTCTTATACTCCAAACCCCTTTGCAATAAAGGCCAACATGCCATTTGCCTTCCTTATTGCTTGCTGTACCTGCATGCTAGCTTTGTGTTTCTTGCACAAGGACACCCAAATCGTTACGGTGCACTGAATGCAAGAACAAACATAATAACTTGTTAATGTTCAATTACCTGTTGTGTACTTCTAATCTCACCCCTTTTAAGTGATGTGGGCAGTTATAGTTTGCACTAAGCACTGACTGCAGTTTAAATGAAGCTGCAGGTCAGAGTGGAAACACCTGGGCAAACGCACACCACACAGGAGGAACACTCATTCAAAACTCTGCTGCCTGTATCCTAACTTGCACCAAGTCCCATTCACCCATCACTCCTGTGCTCCTTGACATATACTGGCTCCTGGCCCAGCATTGCCTCAAATGTAAAATTCTCATTCGTGTTCAAATCACTCCATAGCCTCGCCCCTCCCTATCTCTGTAACCTCCTCCAGCCCTGCAACAACGCCCCCCAAAAGAGATATCTGCACTCCTCCAATCAATTCTGGCCTTTTGTACATCCTTCACTCCCTTCACCTGACGATTGGCGGCTGTGCCTTCAACTGTCTTTTGGATGAGACGTTAAACCAAGCTGCTCAGGTAAAAGATCCCATGGCACTACTTCAAAGAGATGGGGAGTTCTCCCCGGTGTCCTGGCCAATATTTATTCCTCAACCAACATCACTAAAAAAGATTCTCTGGTCGTTATCACATTGCTGTTTGTGGGAGCTTGCTGTGTGCAATTGGCTGCCGTGTTTCCTACATTACAACAGTGACTACACTTAAAAAAAAAAAGTACTTCATTGGCTGTAAAGCGCTTTGGGACGTCCTGAGGTCGTGAAAGGCGCTATAGAAATGCAAGTCTTTCTTTCCCCTAAAACCTCTCCGCCTCTCTCTCCGACCAAGCTATTGGTCACCCGTCCTAATATCGCCATGGTTTGCCGTGGTGCATCTTACCAACAACACGCCTTAAATCACGCTCGCTTCACATGACTTGTTTTTTTAAAAAAGACCACAGAAAGTTGATTCTGATTTAATAAATTTATTAAAAATCTCTGAAGATTAACAGCATTCATTTTAATCAGGCAGCTGTGGAGCTCTGGGGTTGGGGCACTGCCTGGCTGCGAGTTCTCGATGTGCAAGGAATGGACTCTTCTTGTGTCAACCACAACATATTCCGTGTCTGTACAGGACTACATTTCTGACAGAGTTAAGCCGAGAAACAAATGGCATTCAGCACCATAACTGCAACGCAATACCCATCAAATTAGTATCAAAATACAGCTGGCAGACTGGTACAATAAATAAAGTGACGCTGTGGGAACGTTTAGTGGTGAAGAGGGCAACGCTTGAGTTTAAACTTCCCGGTTTCAATCCAGAGTCCACTTTATGCTAAATATATACAATGAGAGAGAGAGAGACGAGACAGGAGGGACTGCGACTGCTCGTGCTCCCGGCTATCGCAGGAAGCTCACTCCACATCATCTTCCACTAGGGTCTGTGCAGTCACAATCCTCTGCAGAGGAAGACAAGACAGCAGTTAGCAATCACCACATCCTGCCGAAAAATACTCGCCACTTAAGTTTTGTACCCCCTCCTCGTTTGCCTCCCCCCCACCCCCAATTATCTGGTCATTATCACATTGCTGTTTGTGGGAGCTTGCTGTGCGCAAATTGGCTGCTGCGTTTCCTACATTACAACAGAGACTACACTTCAAAAGTACTTCATTGGCTGTGAAGCGTTTTGTGGCATCCTGAGGTTGTGAAAGGCGCTATATAAATGCAAGTCTTTCTTCTTTCCACAGTTAATGAGTGGAGATCACTGCGTACTGAAGGTTTCACCCAATCATAATCCTCAACACATCTTTCTATTCCAAAGTCACCCAGATTCCTTTCTTTCCCGCCCTCACCCACCACCCCCCCCACCCAATATACACAATCATTCTAACAGGGCAGATTGTTTAAATCCTGTCCGGGAAGTTATAGACCCTTCCCATACTATCAGTCCATCCGCCCCCTCACTGCATGGACAGTCTCCCCTCCCTCACAACATCCCACACTGATGTGCTCCTCTGCTCCCCATCAGCTCTATTTGCCAGAGTAAAATCCCCAACCATGTGTAGTGAAGGAACGGTTGGTCTCTCCCTCTGACAAGGTTGTGGTTGTGGTCGAGTGCTTGCCCTACAGGGGAATTGCTGGTGCAATTATGCTCTTCTGGAGAAATGAGCCTGATTGAAATGCTCGAAGATCGAGTGTGTGCAATCGGGAGGCAACCTGTCTCCCAGAATCCTTCCCTCAGTCTCGTGTGGAGCATAAATGCCGGCATAGACTTCCCCCGGCCCAGACCCCACCCACCCCCTCAAACCCGGTCCAGACACCCCTCACCCGACCGGGCTAGATGAAAACTTCCCTCTGAAAGGCTCAGGGAGCCGACATCAGCACTCGGTGTGACAGAGACTCTGTGCCGCACAGTGACTGAACCTTGCATGGCGCGGGCCACAAACAACGCCCGATTCCTTCCTCCCAGGTCCCGCTGTGTCGCCAGTATCTTCACCGAAAAAGGGAAACAATCTCCCGCCCCCCCTCGACCTATGGAAATGCCCATCGACAGTTCAATGCTCCTTTAGAGAGTTTGTCAGAGAGGTGAAATAGTGAAAAGCACAAGTGAAGCTCGGCACTTTGGAATTCTCTGGAACTTTCATTTAGCATTCCTTCATGTCCTGGACGTTGAGATACAAAAACAACCAGGGGGTATGAAGGAATGCAACTTTGGGAATGGGCGGCCCGCACAACCCTACCCCCAGCTCCTCCACACCTAGCACACAGCAGGGACATTCAAACGACACAGGGTGAGCACAGGCTATAAAGGATCGACAAACCTAGGGTCGTGGACAAGCAATCGTCAACCAACCGAGAGAAAAAACAGTGCACCGTTCACCCCCCATCACCGATACACTGAACTCTTCCCTCCTCACCCTGACTGCGCACCTCCCCGTGCCCTCACCCTCTCCCGTACTGCCGTTCCTCACAAAACTCCACACTTGTGTGCTCCTCAGCCCCCTACCCACTCCATTTACCAGTGTAACACTGTCAGCAGAAGATATTAAGAGGGTTTTGATAAAGTAAATAAAAAACTGTTTCTAGTGGTAGGAGGGTCGGTAACTGGAGGACACAGATTTAAGGTCATTGGAAGAACTAGAGGGGAGTTCAGGAGAATTTTCTTTTTACACAGTGAGTTGTTGTGATCTGGAATGTACTGCCTGAAAGGGTGGTGGAAGCAGATTCAATAGTAACTATCAAAAGGGAATTGGATAAACATTTGAAAAAGAAAAATGTGCCGGGCTATGGGGAAAGAGCAGGGGAGTGGGCCTAATTGGAGAGCTCTTTCAAAGAGCTGGCACAGGCACGATGGGCCGAATGGCCTCCTTCTGTGCTGTAGCATTCAACCCGTCTCCCAGAACCCTTCCCTCAATTATGCACAGGGCACTCATTACAGGACTCTGCTTGTGAGATTTGTTGACATTTTACACACGGCAACTAAATGGCAAGGACACTGGCGCTGCTCATCACAAACAACAAACACCTGCAGACCCCATCTCCGCTGCGAAGGCTTGGACATTGACCCGCGTGTTAATGGCAGACAAGGAGCTGCCATCACAGACGGCATAAACTGAAAGGGGCGCCTGAAGCTGAACTCCGCACGCCCTCCGCTGGTTAGTGCGACATCCCCGGCCCAGGAGGAAAACCACATTCTACACGGTTACCCATGATCAGGATAAGCACTTGGAACGGGAGCTGACAGAAAAGCTCTGCAGGATGCAGAGAGTGTTCAACACCACTGCCGCCGCACCCCCCACCTCCCCATGTAACTGGTCACCCCATACCTGGCTGATGGTCGGCAGCTTAGTCAGCAACATCTGGAAGACAGGCGGGGGCAGGGTCTGCTGCAACACCTGCAAGAGCTGCTGAGGTTGTCCACATACAGCAATAGCATTCGTCAGGTGATCCACACCCTTCTCGTAGTCACCTGCAGAAACAAGACAGTTACTTAACTTTCACACAGCAGCAGGGCCTGGGCCCATCAGGACGAAGCCTTGTGTCGAGGACTTGCACAACTCTGCGTTTCTCCAATTTTGGCCTCTTGTTCATCCCCCACTCCCTTCGCCCTACCAGTGGCAGCTGTGCCTTCAGCTGCCGCAGCCTCAACTCTGGAATTCCCTCGCTAAACCTCTCCGCCTCTCTCTCCTCCTTTAAGACGCTCTTTTAAACCTACCTCTTTGACTGAGCTTTTAATCACCTGTCCTAGTATCTCGTTATGTGGCTCGGTGATAACACTCCTGTGAAGCGCGCTGGGACATTTTACTCCGTTAAAGGCGCTACACCCTCGCCTGAGTGGAACGTTGTGGGTTCATGCTCCACAACAATTGTAGTTATACAGCACCTTTAGCGTAGTAAAATGTTCCAAGGCGCTTCACAGGAGCGTTAAAACAAAATGTGACACCGAGCCACACAAGGAGATATCAGAGCAGATGACAAGTGGAAGGCTTTAAGGAGCGCCTTAAATCATAGAATCATAGAAGATAGGAGCAGGAGTAGGCCATTCGGCCCCTCGAGCCTGCTCCGCCATTCAATGCGATCATGGCTGATCATCCAAACTCAGTACCCTGTCCCTGCTTTCTCCCCATATCCCTTGATCCCTTTAGCCTTAAGAAATATATCCAACTCCTTCTTGAATCTATTTAATGAATTGGCCTCTACTGCCTTCTGTGGCAGAGAATTCCACAGGTTCACCACTCTCTGGGTGAAGAAATTCCTCCTCATTTCTGTCCTAAATGGCTTACCCCTTATCCTTAGACTGTAACCCCTGGTTCTGGACTCCCCGACCATCAGGAACATCCTTCCTGCATCTAGTTTGTCCTGTCCTGTCCTGTCCTGTCAGAATTTTATAAGTTTCAATGAGATCCCCTCTCATTCTTCTAAACTCCAGCGAGTATAAGCCCAATCGACCCAATCTCTCTTCATACGTCATTTCTGCCACCCCAGGTATCAGCCTTGTGAATCTTCGCTGAACTCCTTCCATGGCAAGAACATCCTTCCTCAGATAAGGCGACCAAAACTGCACACAATACTCAAGGTGTGGTCTCACCAAGGCCCTGTACAACTGCAGCAAGACATCCTTGTTCCTGTACTCAAACCCTCTCGCTATGAAGGCCAACATACCATTTGCCTTCTTAACCGCCTGCTGCACCTGCATGCTTACCTTCAGCGACTGGTGCACAAGGACACCCAGGTCTCATTGCACTTCCCCTTCTCCCAATCTATTTCCATTCAGATAATAATCTGCCTTTCTGTTTTTGACACCAAAGTGGATAACCTCGCATTTATCCACGTTATATTGCATCTGCCACACTTCTGCCCAATCACCCAACCTGTCCAAATCATCCTGGAGTTTCTCGACATCCTCCTCGCAGCACACACGCCCACCCAGTTTTGTGTCGTCTGCAAACTTGGAGATATTACATCTAGTTCCCTTGTCTAGATCATTAATATATATTGTGAATAGCTGGGGTCCAAGGACCGATCCCTGCGGTACCCCACTAGTCACTGCCTGCCACTCGGAAAAAGACCCGTTTATTCCAACTCTTTGCTTTCTGTCTGCCAACCAGTTCTCTATCCAAGTCAATACCTTGCCCCAATCCCATGTGCCTTAACTTTACACGCTAATCTCTTATGCGGGACCTTATCAAAAGCCTTTTGGAAGTCCAAATACACCACATCCACTGGTTCTCCCTTATCTATTTTACCAGTTACATCCTCAAAAAATTCCAGTAGATTAGTCAAGCATGATTTACCTTTTGTAAATCCATGTTGACTTTGTCTGATCCTGTCACTGTTTTTCCAAGTGCTCAGCTATTACATCTTTTATAATGGACTCTAGCATTTTCCCCACTACCGATGTCAGGCTTACCGGTCTGTAATTCCCCGTTTTCTCTCTACCACCCTTTTTGAATAGTGGGGTAACATTAGCTACCCTCCAATCCATGGGTACAGTTCCAGATTCCATCGAATGTTGGAAGATGATCAGCAATGCATCTACTATTTCTAGGGCCACTTCCTTAAGTACCCTAGGATGTAGATTATCAGGCCCTGGGGATTTATCGGCCTTCAATCCCTTCAATTTCCCTAACACCATTTCCCTACAAATACTGATTTCTTTCAGTTCCTCCCTTTCATCAGACCCTATGTTCCCCAACATCTCTGGGAGGTTATTTGTGTCCTCCTTTGTGAAGACAGAACCAAAATATGTATTTAATTCGGTCTGACATTTCTTTGTTCCCCATTATACGTTCCACTGATTCTGACTGCAAGGGACCTACGCTTGATTTCACTAATCTTTTTCTCTTCACATATCTATAAAAGCTTTTACAGTCAGTTTTTATGTTCCCTGCAAGCTTACACTCAGAATCTATTTCCCCCTCTTAATTAATCCCTTTGTCCTCCTTTGCTGAATCCTAAACTGCTCCCAATCCTCAGGTTTGCTGCTTTTTCTAGCCAATTTATATGTCCTTTCCTTGGATCTTATGCTATCCCTAATTTCCTTTGTTAGCCACGGTTGAGCCACCTTTCTTGTTTTATTTTTATGCCAAACTGGGATGAACAAATTCTGTAGTTCATTCATGCGATCTTTGAATGTTTGCCATTGCCTATCCACCGTCAACCCTTTGAGTGACATTCCCCAATCAATCCTACCCAACTCGCACCTCATACCATCGTAGTTTCCTTTATTTAAATTCAGGACCCTAGTCTCTGAGTCAACTACTTCACTCTCCATCCTAATGAAGAATTCTATCATATTATGATCGCTCCGACCCAAGGGGCCTCGCACAACAAGATTGCTAATTAATCCTTTCTCATTGCATAATACCCAGTCTAAGATGGCCTGATCTCTGGTTGGTTCCTTGACATATTGGTCCAGGAAACCATCCCGTAAACACTCCAGGAATTTCTCCTCCATAGTATTGTTACTAATTTGGTTAGTCCAATCTATATGTAGATTAAAGTCACCCATGATGACTGCTGTGCCCTTATTGCACGCTTCTCTAATTTCCCTTTTAATGCCATCCCCAACCTCCGCATTACTGTTTGGAGGTCTATATACCACTCCCACTAACGTTTTCTGCCCCTTGTTATTTCTCAGTTCAACCCATACAGATTCCACATCATCAGAGCTAATATCCTTCCTTTCAATTGTGTTAATCCCCTCTTTAACCAGCAATGCTACCCCACCTCCCTTTCCTTTTTGCCTATCTTTCCTGAATATTGAATACCCCTGGATATTAAGTTCCCAGCCTTGGCCACGTTTCGGTAATCCCAATCAAATCATATTCGTTTACCTCTATTTGCGCAGCTAATTCGTCCACCTTGTTCCGAATGCTCCTTACATTAAGACACAAAGCCTTCAGGCTTGTTTTTTTAACGCTCTTTAGACCTATTAGAATTGGTATTTACTGTGGCCATGTTTGATTTAAACCGTTGTTTTCTCTGACCGCAACTTTTGTTTTTCTCCTTCCTATCTTTTGCTTTTATCCTTGTTTCCCTTTCCTCTGTCTCCCTGCTCAGGTTCCCAACCCCCTGCCATTTTAGTTTAAACCCTCCCCCAGAGCACTAGCAAACACTCCCCCTAGGACATCGGTCCCGGCCCTGCCCAGGTGTAGACCGTCCGGTTTGTACTGGTCCCACCTCCCCCAGAACCGGTTCCAATGCCCCAGGAATTTGAATCCCTCTCCCTTGCACCATTCCTCTAGCCACGTATTCATTTGAAATATCCTTCTATTTCTACTCTGACTAGCACGTGGCACTGGTAGCAATCCTGAGATTACCACCTTTGAGGTCCTATTTTTTAATTTACCTCCGAACTCCCTATATTCTGCTTTTAGGACCTCATCCCGTTTTTTACCTATATCGTTGGTACCTATATGTACCACGACAACTGGCTGTTCACCCTCCCCTTCCAAAATGCTCTGCAGCCGCTCTGAGACATCCTTGACCCTTGCACCAGGGAGGCAACATATCATCCTGGAGTCTCGTTTGCTGCCGCAGAAACGCCCATCTATTCCCCTTACAACAGAATCCCCTATCACGATAGCTCTCCCACTCTTTTACCTCCCATCCTGTGCAGCAGAACCACCTATGGTGCTAGGAAGTTGGCTGCTGCTGTCTTCCCCTGATAAGCCATCTCCCTCAACAATATCCAAAGCGGTATATCTGTTTGAGAGGGCCTTGGCAACTGAAGGCACGGCCACCAATGGTTCAGCAATTAAAACCAGGGATGCTTAAGAGGCCAGAATTTGCAGAGCGCAGATATCTCAAAGGGGTGTGGGGCTGGAGGAGATTACAAAGATAGGGAGGGGTGAGGCCATGGAGGCATTTGGAAACAAGGAGGAGAATTTTAAAATCGAGACGTTGCTTAACCGGGAGCCAATGTAGGTAAGTGAGCACAGGGGTGATGGGTGAACGGGACTTGGTGCGAGTTAGGACATGGGCAGGCAAGTTATGGATGACCTCAAGTTTACGGAGGGTAGAATGTGGGAGGCCAGCCAGGAGTGCGTTGGAATAGAGACTTGAGCACAATATCCAGGCCGACACTCCCAGTGCAGTACTTTCTTTCTTTATAAATGCAAATTGATGTTGTCTCGGATCTCCTTTCAGAAATAAAGCAGGACTAATAATGGACACAGGTCCATAAAGAATCTTAAAAATAAAACATTGGATCATAACCCAACTACAAATAATGGGCAGGAGTTTCCGCTAGGTTGCGCTGGGTTTTTTCGGCACAATCCATCCGAAATCGTCCAAACCAGTGCAAAAGATCGCGGAATTTTAAGCGCAAATTACATTCAGTGCAAATCAAATTTCCGCTATCTTTTGCGCCTGTTTAAAAAATAATGCTTACTTTTTCTGATAAAGCCATTTACAGCTGTATTAATAAAACTGCAACAAGTTGCCACTCTTAAATATCTCAAGGAACAGATTGTAAAGCAAAAATTGTATTTTTTCAAAATAATGTTCTAAAACGCTGCCCGATTGTGCTGGTTCATGGCACAGTGTGTGTTTGATGGCATGCAAATGGGTTTGAACAGAAACTTGAGGGCAAAAAACACACGTCAATACTAGCACAATTGAAAAGTGAATCGCCAATTGCGCCCAAAGTGGAAACTCTAGGCCAATGTATTTACTGTGCCTGTGCAGAGGGGTGTTGGTTGAAGACTGGGTGCAAAAGCCAAATCTTTAAGAACATAAGAAATAGGAGCAGGAGTAGGCCATACGGCCCCTCGAGCCTGCTCCGCCATTCATCATCATCATTGCTGGTCTTCGACCTCAACTCCAATTTCCCGCCAGATCCCCATATCCCTTGATTCCCCAGGAGTCCAAAAATCTATCGATCTGTCTTGAATATACTCAAAAGCAGTGACGAGAGGATAAAGAGCAGCCCGAGAGCGGACCTGAATTAAAGCAGTGGCAGTGGCGAGGGGATAAAGAGCGGCCCGAGAGCGGACCTGAATTAAAGCAGTGGCAGTGGCGAGAGGATAAAGAGCGGCCCGAGAGCAGACCTGAATTAAAGCAGCGGCGAGAGGATAAAGAGCGGCCCGAGAGCGGACCTGAATTAAAGCAGTGGCAGCAGCGAGAGGATAAAGAGCGGCCCGAGAGCGGAGCTGAATTAAAGCAGTGGCGAGAGGATAAAGAGCGGCCCGAGAGCGGACCTGAATTAAAGCAGCGGCAGCGGCGAGAGGATAAAGAGCGGCCCGAGAGTGGACCTGAATTAAAGCAGCGGCAGCAGCGAGAGGATAAAGAGCGGCCCGAGAGCGGACCTGATTTAAAGCAGCGGCAGCGGCGAGAGGATAAAGAGCGGCCCGAGAGCGGACCTGAATTAAAGCAGCGGCAGTGGCGAGAGGATAAAGAGCGGCCCGAGAGCGGACCTGAATTAAAGCAGCGGCAGTGGCGAGAGGATAAAGAGCTGCCCGAGAGCGGACCTGAATTAAAGCAGCGGCAGCAGCGAGAGGATAAAGAGCGGCCCGAGAGCGTATCTGAATTAAAGCAGCGGCAGCGGCGAGAGGATAAAGAGCGGCCCGAGAGCGGATCTGAATTAAAGCAGCGGCAGCGGCGAGAGGATAAAGAGCGGCCCGAGAGTGGACCTGAATTAAAGCAGCGGCGAGAGGATAAAGAGCGGCCCGAGAGCGGACCTGAATTAAAGCAGCGGCAGCGGCGAGAGGATAAAGAGCGGCCCGAGAGCGGACCTGAATTAAAGCAGCGGCGAGAGGATAAAGAGCGGCCCGAGAGCGGACCTGAATTAAAGCAGCGGCAGTGGCGAGAGGATAAAGAGCTGCCCGAGAGCGGACCTGAATTAAAGCAGCGGCAGCAGCGAGAGGATAAAGAGCGGCCCGAGAGCGGACCTGAATTAAAGCAGCGGCAGCGGCGAGAGGATAAAGAGCGGCCCGAGAGTGGACCTGAATTAAAGCAGTGGCGAGAGGATAAAGAGCGGCCCGAGAGTGGACCTGAATTAAAGCAGCGGCGAGAGGATAAAGAGCGGCCCGAGAGTGGACCTGAATTAAAGCAGCGGCGAGAGGATAAAGAGCGGCCCGAGAGCGGACCTGAATTAAAGCAGCGGCAGCGGCGAGAGGATAAAGAGCAGCCCGAGAGCGGACCTGAATTAAAGCAGCGGCAGCGGCGAGAGGATAAAGAGCGGCCCGAGAGCGGACCTGAAATAAAGCAGTGGCAGTGGCGAGAGGATAAAGAGCGGCCCGAGAGTGGACCTGAATTAAAGCAGCGGCAGCAGCGAGAGGATAAAGAGCGGCCCGAGAGCGGACCTGAAATAAAGCAGTGGCAGTGGCGAGAGGATAAAGAGCGGCCCGAGAGCGGACCTGAATTAAAGCAGCGGCAGTGGCGAGAGGATAAAGAGCGGCCCGAGAGCGGACCTGAATTAAAGCAGTGGCGAGAGGATAAAGAGCAGCCCGAGAGCGGACCTGAATTAAAGCAGCGGCAGTGGCGAGAGTATAAAGAGTGGCCCGAGAGCGGACCTGTATTAAAGCAGTGGCAGTGGCGAGAGGATAAAGAGCTGCCCGAGAGCGGACCTGAATTAAAGCAGCGGCAGTGGCGAGAGTATAAAGAGTGGCCCGAGAGCGGACCTGTATTAAAGCAGTGGCAGTGGCGAGAGGATAAAGAGCTGCCCGAGAGCGGACCTGAATTAAAGCAGCGGCAGTGGCGAGGCTCCGATTCAAAAACAACATCAAAGAGTGACATCAGAGGAGAGCAGGTAGGTGATTGGTTGGTGAGTATTACAGCTCTTTTTTGCTCTCTAAGTTAGGGAAGGGTTTTAAATTAAGAGCTGTGAAACTGTAACTTGCTAGTACTTATTATATTAATAACTTAGACTAAATAAAATAATCAAAAAATAAACCTAAAATAGGTGGTGTGTCGTAACTGCAGCATGTGGGAGTTTGTGGAGAGCATCGCGATCCCGAGCAACCATATCTGCAGTAAGTGTCTGCAACTCAAGGAACCTCGGCTCCGAATTGTTGAGCTGGAGTACGAGCTGCAGACATTGCGATGCATCAGGGAGGGGGGGCGGGGGGGGGAGTTACCTGGACACTTTGTTCCAGGAGACAGTCACACCCTTTAGGTTAAGTAGTACTTTAGAGTTAGTCAGTGGTCAGGGACAGGAGGGTGTGACTGCGAGTCAGGAAGACATGGGGACCCAGGATGTAGTGATGGAGGAGCCTCAGTCCTGGACCTTGTCCAACAGGTACAAGGTACTTTCTACCTGTATGGATGAGGAAAAGGACCGCAGGGAGGATGGGCAAACTGACCACGGCACTGTGGTACAGGGGGCCATCCAAGTGGGGGGAGAAGGAAGGAATGTGGTAGTAGTAGGGGACAGTATTGTCAGGGGGATAGATACTCTTCGCTGCAGCCGCGAAAGAGTGTACCGAAAGCTGTGTTGCCTGCCCGGTGCCAGGGTTAAGGATATCTCCTTGCGTCTGGAGAAGGACTTGGAGTGGGAGGGGGAGGATCCAGTTGCTGTGGTCCATGTAGGAACCAACGACATAGGTAGAACTGAGAATGAGGTTCTGCTGAGGGAGTTTGAGGAGCTAGAGTCTAAATTAATAAGCAGAACCACAAGGGTAATAATCTCTGGATTACTACCTGAGCTACGTGCAAATTGGCATAGGGTCAAGCAGATCAGTGAGTTAAATTAACGGCGCAAAAGAGTGGTGTGGGAAAAAGGGGTTTCAATTCATGGGGCACCGGCACCAGTACTGGGGAAAGAGGGAGCTGTTCCGTCGGGACGGGCTCCACTTAAACCGGGCTGGGACCAGCGTCCTGGTGAATCGACTAACTAGGACTGTAGATAGGGCTTTAAACTAAAAAGGTGGGGGGCGGGGGGGGGGTCAGGTGAGGGGAAATTTAGAAATCTAGAGAGAAAGGTCAAGGCAATAGAGCAGTGTAGCGATTTAGGTAAAAATAAGCAGAGTGTGACAGGAAGGCACAGAGAGTTTAACGTTAGCAGTGCAGCAGAGAATAAAGTCAAGGCAGGGAATAATGGTAAAAAATTTAAATTAAAGGTTCTTTATCTGAATGCACAAAGCATTCGTAACAAGTTAGACGAACTAGTGGCACAAATAGAGATAAATGGGTTTGATCGAATAGCCATTACAGAGACATGGTTGCAAGGTGGCCAAGGTTGGGAACTAAATGTTCCAGGGTACTTGACATTTCGAAAACACAGGCAGAATGGAAAAGGTGGGGAGTAGCCCTGATAATAAAGGATGACATAAGGCCAGTAGCGAGAGAGGATCGCGGCTCGGAAGATCAGGAAGTAGAATCAGTATGGGTGGAGATAAGGAATAACGGGCAGAAAACACTGGTAGGAGTAGTATATAGGCCCCCTAACAGTAGCTATACCACTTGACAGAATATTAATCAAGAAATAGTAGGAGCTTGCAACAAAGGTAATGCAATAATCTTGGGGGACTTTAATCTTCATATAGACTGGACAAATCAAATTGGTAAAGGTAGTCTGGAGGACGAGTTCATGGAATGCATTCAGGACAGTTTCCTAGAACAATATGTCATGGAACCAACCAGGGAACAGGCTATTTTAGATCTTGTATTGTGTAATGAGACAGGGTTAATTAGCAATCTCATAGTAAAGGATCCTCTGGGGCAGAGTGATCATAATATGATAGAATTTCACATTAATTTTGAGAGTGACTTGCCTAAGTCAGAAACTAGAGTCTTAAACTTAAATAAAGCCAATTACATAGGTATGAGGGGCGAGTTGGCTAAGGTAGATTGGAATAATAGATTAAAAGGTATGGCGGTAGATAAGCAGTGGCTAGCATTTAAAGAAATATTTCATAATTCTCAACAAAAATACATTCCGTTGAGAAACAAAAACTCCACGGGAAAAGTGATCCAACCATGGCTAACTAAAGAAGTTAAGGATAGCATTAGATTGAAAGAAGAAGCTTATAATGTTGCAAAGAATAATAGTAAGCCTGAGAATTGGGAGAGTTTCAGAAACCAGCAAAGGTTGACCAAAAAATTGATAAAAAGGGATAAAATAGAATGAGAGAAAACTAGCAAGAAATATAAAAGCAGATTGTAAGAGTTTCTACAAGTATGTAAAAAGGAAAAGAGTAACAAAAGTAAACATTGATCCCTTAGAGGCCGAGACAAGAGAAATTATTATGGGGAATAAGGAAATGGCAGAAACGTTAAACAAATATTTTGTATCTGTCTTCACAGTAGAAGACAGAAAAAGCATATCAAAAATGGTGGGGAACCAAGGGTCTAATGAGGGTGAGGAACTTAACGTAATTAATATAAGTAGAGAAAAAGTACTAGAGAAACTAATGGGACTAAAAGCCGACAAATCCCCTGGATCTGATGGCCTACATCCTAGGGTTCTAAAAGAGGTGGCTGAAGAGATAGTGGATGCATTGGTTTTGATCTTCCAAAATGCTCTAGATTTTGGAATGATCCCAGTGGATTGGAAGGTCGCAAATGTAACACCGCTATTCAAGAAAGGGAGAGAAAAAACAGGGAACGACAGGCCAGTTAGCCTGACATCAGTCGTCGGGAAAATTCTGGAATCCATTGTTAAGGAAGTGGTATCAAATCACTTAGAAAATCATAACATGATTAGGCAGAGTCAACATGGTTTTATGAAAGGGAAATTGTGTTGGACAAATTTATTAGAATTTTTTGAGGATGTAACTAGCAGGGTAGATAAAGGGGAACCAGTGGATGTAGTATATTTGGATTTCCAAAAGGCATTCGATAAGGTGCCACCTAAAAGATTATTACACAAGATTAGGGCTCATGGGGTTGGGGTTAATATAGTAGCATGGATAGAGGATTGGTTAACGGACAGAAAACAGAGATTAGGGATAAACGGATCTTTTTCAGGTTGGCAGGCTGTAACTAGTGGGGTGCCGCAAGGATCAGTGTTGGGGCCGCAGCTATTTACAATCTATATTAAGGACCTAGATGAAGTGTAATGTATCCAAGTTTGCTGATGATACAAAGCTAGGTGGGACAGTAAGCTGTGAGGAGAACACAGAGTCTGCAAAGGGATACAGGTAGACTAAGTGAGTGGGCAGTAAGGTGGCAGATGGAGTACAATGTAGGGAAATGTGAGGTTATTCACTTTGGTAGGAAGAATAGAAAAAAACAGAATATTTTTTAACTGGTGAGAAACTTTCAAATGTTGGTGTTCAGAGATTTGGATGTCCTCGTGCAAGAAGCACAGCAAGCTAGCATGCAGGTACAGCAAGCAATAAGGAAGGCAAATGGCATGTTGGCCTTTATTGCAAGGGGGTTGGAGTATAAGAGTAAGGAAGTCTTGCTACAATTGTACAGGGCTTGGTGAGACCACACCTGGAGTACTGTGCAGTTTTGGTCTCCTTATCTAAGGAAGGATATATTTGCCTTGGAGGTGGTGCAACGAAGGTTCGCTAGATTGATTCCTGGAAAGAGAGGGCTGTCCTATGATGAGAGATGGTGTAGAATGGGCCTATACTCTCTGGAATTTAGAAGAATGAGGGGTGATCTCTGAAACATACAAGATTCTGAAGGGGATTGACAGGGTAGATGCTGAGAGGTTGTTTCCCCTGGCTGGAGTGTCTAGAACTAGGGGGCATAGTCTCAGGATAAGGGGTAGGCCATTTAAGACTGAGATGAGGAAGAATTTCTTCACTCAGAGGGTTGTGAATCTTTGGAATTCTCTGCCCTAGGGCTGTGAATGCTAAGTCTTTTGAGTATATTCAAGGCTGAGATAGATAGATTTTTGGATTCTCGGGGAATCAAGGGATATGGAGATCGGGCGGGAAAGTGGAGTTGAGGTCGATGATCCGCCATGATCTTACTGAATGGCGGAGCAGGCTCGAGGGGCCATATGGCCTACTCCTGCTTTTACTTCTTATGTTCTTATGTTCAACGATTCAGCATCCACAGCCCTTTGGGGTAGAGAATTCCAAAGATTCACAACCCTCAGTGGAAAAAATGTCTCTACATCTCAGTCCTAAATGGCCGACCCCTTATTGAGACCACTGGTTCTAGACTCTCCAGCCAGGGGAAACATCCTCCCTGCATCTACCCTGTCAAGCCCCCTCACAATCTTAAACATTTCAATGGGATTATCCCTCATTCTTCTAAACTCCAGAGAGTCTAGGCCCATTCTGCTCAATCTCTCCTCATAGGACAACCCTCTCATCCCAGGAATCAATCTAGTGAACCTTCGTTGCACTCTCTCCAAGGCAAGCATAATCGTTCCTTAGGTATGGAGACCAAAACTGTGCACAGTACTCCAGGTATGGGCTCACCAAGGTCCTGTACAATTGTAGCAAGACTTCCTTACTCTTGTACTCCAAACCCCTTGCAATAAAGGCCAACATACGATTTGCCTTCCTAACTGCTTGCTGTACCTGCATGTTAACTTTCTGTGATTCGCATACAAGGACACCCAAATCCCTCTGAACAACATTTAATAGTTACTCACCATTTAAAAAATATTCGGTTTTCGTATTCTTCCTACCAAAGTGAATAACCTCACATTTCCCTACATCACACTCCATTTGCCACCTTCTTGTCCACTCATTTAACCCGTCTATATCCCTATTTACTGTGTTGCAGCCACACAATGTTGTGACCTGCCAACAGTAGAAAGTACTGACCGACTGCACGCCCTCACAATAAACACCCGCTCGCCAGTACATATACACAGAGCTGATACCCACCCAGAGGGGCTTGTCCTTCAATACCAGCTGCAACCCTGATTTACAACATTGCCCAGAGCTGAACTTTTTAAATATAAAGAACTTACATTTATATAGTGCCTTTCACAACCTTACGTCATCCCAATTAACAGCCAATGAAATACTACGTAGAATGTACAGCGCAGAAACAGGCTATTCGGCCCAAAAGGTCCATGCTGGTGTTTATGCTCCATGAACTCCACAGGCGCCTCCTCTTCATCTCACCCTATCAGCATAACTTTCTATTCCTTTCTCCATCATACTTATCTAACTTCCCCTTAAATACATCTGTGTTATTCACCTCAACCAATCCATGTGCTAGAAAGTTCCACATTCTAACTAAGTTCTTTCTGAAGTGTAGTCACTGCTGTAATCTGGCACTACATCGCGATCCTGAACACTGTCCAACCCGCTCAGTTCCCTTGGTTTGGATGACTTGAGTGCTCACTCACGCCCCATCAGCAGCCTCAGCAGCTACAAGCAAGCTTCCAAAGCTCACATTCTTTTTGCCCAACTATCAGAGCAAAGCCAAATTTACAGCAGCTCTGGACCCCACATTGTAGGAGGGACCTCCAGGTTACACCAGCCCTGGACTCCACACTACAGGAAGGCCCTCCAGGTTACACCAGCCCTGGACTCCACACTACAGGAAGGCCCTCCAGGTTACACCAGCCCTGGACTCCACACTACAGGAGGGATCTCCAGGTTACAGCAGCCCTGGACTCCACACTACAGGAGGGATCTCCAGGTTACAGCAGCCCTGGACTCCACACTACAGGAGGGATCTCCAGGTTACACCAGCCCTGGACTCCACACTACAGGAGGGATCTCCAGGTTACAGCAGCCCTGGACTCCACACTACAGAAAGGATCTCCAGGTTACAGCAGCCCTGGACTCCACACTACAGGAAGGCCCTCCAGGTTACACCAGCCCTGGACTCCACACTACAGGAAGGACCTCCAGGTTACACCAGCCCTGGACTCCACACTCCAGGAAGGACCTCCAGGTTACACCAGCCCTGGACTCCACACTACAGGAAGTACCTCCAGGTTACAGCAGCCCTGGACTCCACACTGTAGGAAGTACCTCCAGGTTACAGCAGCCCTGGACTCCACACTACAGGAGGGATCTCCAGGTTACAGCAGCCCTGGACTCCACACTACAGGAGGGATCTCCAGGTTACACCAGCCCTGGACTCCACACTACAGGAGGGATCTCCAGGTTACACCAGCCCTGGACTCCACACTACAGGAGGGATCTCCAGGTTACAGCAGCCCTGGACTCCACACTACAGAAAGGATCTCCAGGTTACAGCAGCCCTGGACTCCACACTACAGGAAGGCCCTCCAGGTTACACCAGCCCTGGACTCCACACTACAGGAAGGACCTCCAGGTTACACCAGCCCTGGACTCCACACTCCAGGAAGGACCTCCAGGTTACACCAGCCCTGGACTCCACACTACAGGAAGTACCTCCAGGTTACAGCAGCCCTGGACTCCACACTGTAGGAAGTACCTCCAGGTTACAGCAGCCCTGGACTCCACACTCCAGGAAGGAGCTCCAGGTTACACCAGCCCTGGACTCCACACTACAGGAAGTACCTCCAGGTTACAGCAGCCCTGGACCCCACATTGTAGGAGAGACCTCCAGGTAACAGCAGCCCTGGACTCCACACTACAGGAAGGATCTCCAGGTTACAGCAGCCCTGGACTCCACACTGTAGGAAGGATCTCCAGGTTACAGCAGCCCTGGACTCCACACTACAGGAAGGATCTCCAGGTTACAGCAGCCCTGGACTCCACACTGTAGGAAGGATCTCCAGGTTACAGCAGCCCTGGACTCCACACTGTAGGAAGGATCTCCAGGTTACAGCAGCCCTGGACTCCACACTGTAGGAAGGATCTCCAGGTTACAGCAGCCCTGGACTCCACACTACAGGAAGGATCTCCAGGTTACAGCAGCCCTGGACTCCACACTGTAGGAAGGATCTCCAGGTTACAGCAGCCCTGGACTCCACACTGTAGGAAGGCCCTCCAGGTTACAGCAGCCCTGGACTCCACACTGTAGGAAGGCCCTCCATGCAGCAGAGAGGGCACTGCACGCATTCACTGGGATCAATAAGATTTTGTTGGGTATGGGTATAAAGGGATATGGAACCAAGTTGGGTAGATGGAGTTATGATACAGATCAGCCATGATCTATCTGAATGACAGAACAGGCTCGAGGGGCTGAATGGTCTCCTCCTGTGTAGCCTGTTTTAAGAAATATGAATACAAAGACAGACTTGAAAAATTGGGGCTGTTTTCATCAGGAGATTATGAGTGATTTGACGAGGTGTTTAAAATTATGAAGGGATGGGACAGGGTAGATAGAGACAGACAATTTCCAGTGGTTGCGGGGTCCAGATTGAAGGGATATAGATAAAAAAATTAAATGCAAGAGATTTAGGACAGAGCAGAACTCTTTTTTTAATACACAGAACATTGCGAGGCGGTGGAATGCACTACCAGAGACCGTGTCAATGTTTAAGAATAGGTTAGATAGGTGGCTAAAGGAAAGGGATACAGAACAGGGCAGGCACCTAGGAATAGGATACTGCTCGTGTGCAGAATAAACACCAGCATGGACTGGTTGGGCTGAATGGCCTGTTTCCGTGTTGTAATTCTGTGCTGTAACTCTGCAGCATTTTAACATCGACCATTTACTATTATAGCTTACCTTAGTCGATGTGCAACACAAGTTTTGAAAGAACTCCGCGAATCCCAGGGGGTTGTGGCTTGGGGAACAGAACATGGCCAATGGGGTCAGAGTGGTTAATACAAGGGACGGGCAATAAATGCTGGCCTTGCCAGCAGCGCCCACAACTCCAGAATGAATTAACAAAAAATGTGCATCCTTTATGTTTCCTACATTACAACAGTGACTACACTGCAAAAAAAAAAAGTACTTCATTGGCTGTAAAGCGCTTTGGGACATCCTGAGGTTGTGATAGGCGTTGTATCAATGCAAGTTCTTTCTTTCTTATACCCACGAGTCACAGATCACACAGCATAGGACAGAAGCACGATAAATGGCACCAAACAGAGACAAATAATTTATAAGTAAAACATCCCAAGGCGCTTCACAGGAGCGTTATCAAACAAAATTTGACTTCGAGCCACATAAGGAGATATTAGGGCAGATGACCAAACTTGGTCAAAGAGGTAGGTTTTAAGGAGCGTCTTAAAAGGAGGAAAGAGAGGTGGAGAGGTTTAGGGAGGGAATTCCAGAGCTTAGGGCCTAGGCAGCTGAAGGCACGGCCGCCAATGGTGCAGCGATGGAAATTGGGGATGGACAAAACCAGGAGCAAAGTGACTTACCTCATATAATAATAATATGGTGTCTGAAAACTGAGTAACCCCTTTGTTAGTTCTTCCGTGATTGGACCAATAAAGGCTGGGAGCTTTTTAATCTATCTTAAAATAATTCGCGGGTGTGGGCATCGCTGGCAAGGCTGGCATTTATTGCCCATCCCCGGTTGCTCAAGAAGATTGTGGTGGGCCTTCTTCTTGAAGTGCTGGTAGCGGTTTGATACAACCGAGTGGCTTGCTGGGCCCACTTCAGAGTCAACCACATTGGTGTGGGACTGGAGTCACATGTAGGCCTAGATCGGGTAAGAACAGCAGGTTTCCTTCCCTAAAGGGACATTAGTGAACCAGTTGGGTTTTTTATGACAATTCCAACAGCTTCACGGTCACTTTTACTGAGACCAGCTTTTTATTCCCAGATTTTAAATAATTGAATTAAAATTCTCAAATTGCAACAATGGGATTTAAACTCGCGTTCGCTGGATTACTAATCCAGTAACATAACCATTATACTCCCGCACCCAGTGCATTCAGGAGGGGGGGGGGGGGGGGGGGAAGAGAGAGTCGGAGAGATCCTAGCTCTGTAACCACCTCCAGCCCTACAACCCTCCGAGATCTCTGCGCTCCTCCTATTCTGGCTTCCTGCACATCCCCGATTTTCATAGCCCCATAATTGGCAGCTGTGTCTTCAGCTGCCAAGGCCCTAGAATTCCCTCCCTAAACCTGTCCACTTCTCTCTCCTCCTTTCAGACACTCTTTGACCAAGCTTTAGGTCATCTGCCCCAGTATGTGGCTCGGTGTCAAATTGTGTTTGATAACGCTCCTGTGAAGCGCCTTGGGACATGTTACGACATTAAAAGCACTATATAAATGCAAGTTGTTGTTGTTGTTGTTAGTGAAGTTTTTTTTATATAGCAAGGGACACTTTAAAAGTACTGACCTTGTGCCAGCAACTCTTCACCCAGTTGGATCTCTTCCAGGAAAAACTTCTGCACAGCTTCTGCGTCTTTCAGGTCTGGGAGCTGCAAAGCAAGCAGATACATACGGGTTACAAAAGCTTTGTTATTCTTCACGGGCTGCATGCTGCGGAGATTGGAGGGGCGTGTGGGTGAGGGGAGCCACTTATTAAGTTGAAGCAGTGCTTTGAGGGGCGGGCGGCCAGGGCTCAGTAGGGGCCGTGAGTTTGGACACCCGCCCCCCCCATGGATGGAGACACCCAGCTCGAGACGTTCAATCGCTTCTGAATACAATACATTTGACCGGGGACACTCCGTCTCCGTCCTCCGATAGTAAAGGTTCGTTGAAACACCAGGAGAGGACCAGGCTTGGTCGCGAGGCTCCATATGGTGGAATAGGCCACAAGGACACCAGCATGTTAAAGCCGGTGTTAAACCATTTAAAAAAAACTGATTTAACGCCAATGGGTAAAACCCGAGCCTCACAGTCTAGGCTGGTACAAAGAACGGCCACTTGAGAGGGGTAAAAGAGCAGGCCCCCCGCCCTCGGGCAAGGAACTAACGCTTCAGAACAGAACGCCCCTGAAAAGAAAATAGGCAGGAAGAAGGAATCGCTTGGGAGGGGTTGGGAGAAAAAGAGGTAAAATCCCACCTACTTACCAATGAAACTAACGAGGAGCATCCGCCCCAGCCCAGACCCCTCCCCACCCATGCCTCACTCTTTTTTTTGGCGGTGCGGCCCATTCAAATTACCAAGCATGCGCGGTGTTTTCCATTATAAAACCGTTGAGCGGCCCGCGCAGGACCTCCAGATCACTGCACAGCTTAACAGGAACATTGCACCCCATTCCCTCACCCGACCGGGCTAGATGCAAACTTCCCTCTGAAAGGCTCAGGGAGCCGACATCAGCACTCGGTGTGACAGAGACTCTGTGCCGCACAGTGACTGAACCTTGCATGGCGCGGGCCACAAACAACGCCCGATTCCTTCCTCCCAGGTCCCGCTGTGTCGCCAGTATCTTCACCGAAAAAGGGAAACAATCTCCCGCCCCCCCTCGACCTATGGAAATGCCCATCGACAGTTCAATGCTCCTTTACAGAGTTTGTCAGAGAGGTGAAATAGTGAAAAGCACAAGTGAAGCTTGGCACTTTGGAATTCTCTGGAACTTTCATTTAGCATTCCTTCATGTCCTGGACGTTGAGATACAAAAACCACCAGGGGTAAGAAGGAATGCAACTTTGTGAGCGGGCAGCCCACACATCCCTACCCACAGCTCCTCCACACCTAGCACACAGGCCTGTAATGGGGATGAGCAATGCCCTGTACACAAGGGGCTGTGCTGCTCACGTGCTCTGTATTTCAAAAATCACAACCCGCACATTGGCACACTCGATCCGTTAACACTTACCCGGGGGAGTCCAGCCTTTTCTCTGGCGAGTCTCTGCTTCCTCCTTCCTGTAAAGTGCAGAGGAAGATTTGAAGGTGTGAGGTGCTCTCATTAATACAGGGTCACTGCACAGGTTCAACGCAAGCGCTGCACCTCTGGTGGAGCAGTGATTAGAAAGCCATTTCAGCGCGGCGCCCTCTACAGGGGATCTGTGATCTGCGTGAACAGGGCAAGCAACGGTGTGTCGTAATCAATCAGATTGAAGTATCCTTACTGAGTCACGCAGAGTCTAAACCAGGAAGTGTCGGTTAGAATATTTAATTCATTGCCAAATCAGGTACCGAAAGCAAAATAAAGAGAGGGGAAGAACGCTTGGATTGAGAGAGATAAAAGAGAAAGAAAGAAAACGATTTTTAAAAATGTATTTACATTTTTTTAAATCTCCAATAATTAAAATCTGAAGGAATGCGACTCCAAACTTGTAAAAGTTAATTTTCAGTGCCAGAGAGGTTGCTTGGCAGTAATTAATACTTAGCACGCCGTAAAAAATTCACTTACACTTGAATGGACAAGCCCAAACTCTTTCTGGCGGGTTTAGTGTGTATCTATCACGTACGGACTGCAACGCGTTCCAAGTGTTTCAATGGCGAGCCTCTCAGCAAGATACCGTTACAGCGAAGCTTCTGGAGGAGCAGGGTATCTTGGGCAGCAACTTCCCGATTTCCGCATTTAACTGCGCATATGTGGCTGCTGGAAGTTGCTGTCCGATTTACTCCTTAATAACGGTGAGCACTGATAGCATCACTGTTATTCCCATCGCAAAATCTGGGCCAATATCTGCACTGAAAAGGAAAAACAATCTCCCGCCCCCCCCCTCGACCTATGGAAATGCCCATCGACAGTGCAATGCTCCTTTAGAGAGTTTGTCAGAGAGGTGAAATAGTGAAAAGCACAAGTGAAGCTCGGCACTTTGGAATTCTCTGGAACTTTCATTTAGCATTCCTTCGTGTCCTGGGCGTTGAGATACAAAAACAACCAGGGGGTTTAAAAGAATGCAGCTTTGGTAACGGGCAGCCCGCACATCCCTACCCACAGCTCCTCCACACCTAGCACACAGGCCTGTAATGGGGAGCAACCGACACTGCAATGGCAAGTCTCTGATTCCTCCTTCCTATAATGTGCAGAGGAAGAGTTCAAGGTGAGGTGCTCTCTTATTAAGACAGGGTTCAACGCACGCACTCCACCTCTGGTGGAAGAGAGAGAAAGTCAGGTAAGGGGGAGCACGTTTATATAATCTTACAGCACAAAAGGAGGCCATCAAGGCCCTCTCGAGGAATCCACACTGAGCATGGTTGGGGAGGGGTTGCAACCACACTGAGCTCCCTCCACACTGCCCAGTAACAAAAAAGTGGCGGCTTGAGGGGGTGCAGTTGCCCAGTGAGGGTGGATCTGTGTGGAGTGCGAGCAGGAGTCTGGGAGGATATGGGGGGGC
>CM059433.1:43533583-43560396 GCA_030390025.1 Squalus acanthias | reverse complement strand
GGGGGTGGGTGCAGGGGATCCGGGGATTGGGTGGGTGCAGGGTGTCCGGGGATTGGGGGGGGTCCGAGGATTGGGGGTGATGGTGTTGGATGCTGGGGGTCCGGGGATGGGAGGGTGCAGGGGGTTGGGGTTGGGGATGGGGGTGGGTGCAGGGTGTCCGGGGATTGGGGGGGTAGGTCCGAGGATTGGGGGTGATGGTGTTGGATGCTGGGGGTCCGGGGATGGGAGGGTGCAGGGGGTTCAGGTGTTGCACCCTGTTAGAGGCTCACACTGACTGAGGCACCTTGCCGCACGTGCGCCGACCTCTACAGAACGCGGCCCGGATCCCCAACGTTCGAATTCGGAAGGCGGGCCGGCCGGGTCCGACAGGGTGACGTGCGGCCACTGACCCCGCGCTGCCCCCGGGGCCTGCTCCAGCTACTCACGCTCCCGCAGCCTGTTCTTGAAGTCCGGGTCGTTCCGCCGCTTGCGGTCGAAGTAGATGCAGTAGCCGATGAAGAGGGCGCCGCACAGCCCCGCCGCGATGGCACTCGTCTTCCCCGCCATTATTCTCCACCGGGGGTTGGTTGGGAGGCTGCTCTCTCTCTCTCTGTCTCCGGGCAATATAACGGGGATTGGGAGGGGGACCAGCTGGGCTTCACGCAGTGCCGCCCGCCGCCTCCGACGCCATGACCCTCAGCTCGATCTCCCTCGCCACAGCAGGAAAGGACCCTGCGGGCCCCGCGTCATCGCCCTGCGCCTTCCGCTCTAAGGTGTCCGCGCAACTGCCTAACAGCCGTTGCATGAGCAACTTCTGTACAGTTCAGTCCAATTGAAGAAAAAGCACCTTGTGTAAGATGAATAATAAATATTAAAGCATTGTCGAGCACTCAGATACACCATTCGAATTCAATTCATCAATTTGGAATTAGATGCATTTTGGAAGGAAGAATGAGATTCGCTATATACTAAAGTGGGTGCATGAACAGAGACCTGGGGTTTCACATACATAGGATATACGGCACAGAAACAGGCTCCACACGAGCCTCCTCCCGTCTTTCCTCATCTATATCAGCATAACCCTCTATTCCCTTTTCCCTCATATGCTTGTCCAGCCTCCTCTTCAATGCATCTATACTATTCGCTTCAACCACTCCCTCCGTTGGCAAGTTCCACATTCTCACTACTGTTTGGGTAAAGAAGTTTCTTCTGAATTCCCTATTGGATTTCTTGGTGACTATCTTATATTGATGGCCTCTAGTTATGCTCTTCCCCACAAGTGGAAACATTCTCTGTTTCCACTCTATCAACATTTTTTATAATTTTAAAAGACCTCTATTCGGTCACCCCCAGCTGTTTTTCAACAGAAAAGAGACCCAGCCTGTTCATCGTTTCCTGAAATGTATACCCTCGCATTTCTGTTATCATCCTTGTAAATCGTCACTGCACCCTCTCCAGTGCTTCTATATCTTTTTTATAATATGGCGACCAGAACTGTACGCAGTACTCCAAGTGTGGTCTAAACCAAGGTTTGATACAAGTTTAGCATAACTTCCCTACTTTTCAATTCTATCCCTGTAGAAATAAACGCTAGTGTTTAGTTTGCTTTTTTTATGGCCTTACTAATCTGTGTCGCAACTTTTAGTGATTTCATCATAGAAATTTACAGCACAGAAGGAGGCCATTTAGCCCATCTTGTCTGTGCTGGCCGACAAAGAGCTATCCATCCTAATCCCACTTTCCAGCACTTGGTCCGTAGCCTTGTAGGTTACGGCACTTCAAGTGCATATCCAAGTACTTTTTAAATGTGATGAGGGTCTCTGCCTCTACCACCCTTTCAGGCAGTGAGTTCCAGACCCCCACCACCCTCTGGGTGAAAAGGTTTCTCCTCAAATCCCCTCGAAACTTCCGACCAATTACTTTAAATCTGTGCCCCCTGGTTATTGACCCTTCTGCTAAGGGAAATAGGTCCTTCCTATCCACTCTATCTAGGCCCCTCATCATTTTATACACCTCAATTAGGTCTCCCCTCAGCCTCCTCTGTACCAAAGAAAACAACCCCAGCCTATCCAATCTTTCCTCATAGCTAAAATTCCCCAGCCCAGGCAACATCCTCGTAAATCTCCTCTGCACCCTCTCTAGTGCAATCACATCTTTCCTGTAATGTGGTGACCAGAACTGCACGCAGTACTCTAGCTGCGGCCTAATTAGTGTTTTATACAGTTCAAGCATAACCTCCCTGCTCTTATAGTCTATACCTCGGCTAATAAAGGCAAGTATCCCGTATGCCTTCTTAACCACCTTATCTACCTGTCCTGCTACCTTCAGGGATCTGTGGACATGCACTCCAAGGTTCCTCTGATCTTCTGCACTTCTTAGTGTCCTACCATTTATAGTGTATTCCCTTGCCTTGTTAGCCCTCCCAAAATGCATTACCTCACACTTCTCCAGATTGAATTCCATTTGCCACTGTTCTGCCCACCTGACCAATCCACTGATATCTTCCTGCAGTCTACAGCTTTCTTCTTCATTATCAACCACATGGCCAATTTTTGTATCATCTGCAAACTTCTTAATCATACTTCCTACACTGGGCTTCACCTTACTCCTCAGAGCCTCCATTTAACAAAACAACTTGCATTTCTATAACGCATTTATCATAGGAAAACATCCTGTGGCGCTTTTATTCGGTCAGGTGACCAAAAGCTTGTTCAAAGAGGTAGGTTTTAATGAGCGACTTAAAGGAGAGAGGCGTAGAGGTCTAGGGAGGGAATTCCAGAGCTTAGGGCCCAGGCAGCTGAAGGCACGACCGCCAATTGTGGGGTGATGGAAATTGGGAATGCGCAAGGGGCCAGAATTGCAGGAATGCAGAGATCTCAGAGGGTTATAGGGCTGGAGGATGTTACAGAGAGGATGGGGTGAGGCCATGGAGGGATTCGAACACAAGGATGAAAATTTTTAAATCAAGGAGTTCGTGGCCCGGGAGACAATGTTGGTCCCTCCTGTGCTTTCATTTCCCCATCCCGCACCCTCCATTCCCTATTTCAGTCTCTTTGCCTTCCCCCATACCTGGTACGCACTATATCCTGTTCCTCCTTATTGTACAGCTCTGAAACACCTTCTAGAAGGTGAGGAGCGCTGTATCATTGCAGCTTCTTGTTGAGACATCTTCAAGCTCTACCAATTGAGGTGGGTGTGAACAAAAGGGCAGAGTCAGGGGATCGAGGTGCACAGATTGGGATATGGGGTGAAGGAGGTAGGGCGGGGAGTGAGGAAGAGTTTGAATTTGAAGCACTGGGGGATGGTGCCATAGGAGGACAGGGGCAATGAGTGAGTGAGACTCGGTGTGGGACAGGTTGCAGGCAAAAAAAAACTTGCATTTATATAGAATTTAGAACAGCAGTGGGAAACATTGATTAAGAGAGTTCAGGAGAAATATATTCCATTGAAAAACAAGAACAAACTAGCCAATAATGAAACACCATGGATGAATAAAGAGATAAGGGTAAAACTGACACTAAAGAAAAAGGCATACACTGAGTACATTGACAATAAATGTGAGGATGACAAGAGGTTAGGAAAGAAGTAAAAAAAAATTAAGAAAGCAAAGAGGAACTACAAAATTAAATTATCAAGAAATATTAAAACAAATAGTAAAGTATTCTATAGACACATATAATAACATAAGAAAAATCAGGTTAGGGATAGGGCCATGAAGGGATGCACAAGCTAAAACAAGCTAAACTCACAGGTAATGATAGCGAAATGGCAGAAATATTGAAGAGTTAGTTTGCCTCAGTATTTACCAGGATAATTAACAAGGTGGGCATGACATTAGGAGAGATCAAAAAAGATATAATGACATTTAAGGTAGAAAGGGGGTGGGGAGAGATAATTGATAAACTAATCAAACTTAGAGAGGATAAAACCCCAGGTCCAGAGCAATTGCATCCACGCATATTAAAAGTTAGGGAAGAGATGGGAGAGGCACCATTACATATATATATAAAATTCATTAGAAAATGGAAAAGTGCCAGAGGACTGGAGGACAGCTAATGTGATAACTAAAGATAGAACAAATCCAGGGAACCATAGACCAGTTAGCTTAACGTCAGTGGTAGGAAAGGTAATGGAATCCTTACTCAAAAGATGTAATAGAAAAACATCTAGAAATGAAAATATAAGGTTTCAAAAGGCAAGGTCATGCTTGACCAACCTTACTGAATTCCTTGAAGTAACTGAAATGGTAGAGAAGGGTAAGGCAGTAGATGTGATATATTTGGGTTTTCAAAATGCCTTTGATAAGGTACCGTATTGTAGACTCATGTCTAAGGTCAGAGCATGTGGAGTCAGGGGACAGGTAGCAGAATGAATAGCAAGCAGGCTATAAAACAGAAAACAGAGAATAAGGGGTTAAGGGTAGTTACTCAGACTGGCAAAAGGTGGGAAGTGGTGTTCCACAGGGATCGGTGCTGGGATCACTGTTGTTCACAATTTACATTAATGATTTCGACTTGAAAATCGGAAGTACAATTTCAAAGTTTACGGATGACACCAAATTAGGGGGTGTGGTTAATACTGTGGAAGACTGCGACAAAATACAAGACGACATTAATAAACTTGCAGAATGGGCGTGTAAGTGTGAGGTGGTGCATTTTGGTAGGAAGAATAAGGAGGTCACATACTGCTTGGATAATAAGTTTAAATGGGGTAAAGGATCAAAGGGATCTAGGGGTACAGATACACGAATCACTAAAAGTAGCAATGCAGGTTAATAAGGCCATAAAAAAAGAAAACCAAGTACTGAGGTTCATTTCTAGAGGGATAGAATTGAAAAGCAGAGAAGTTATGTTAAACTTGTATCGAACCTTGGTTAGATCACACTTGTAAGTACTGAGCACAGTTTTGGTCTCCATATTATAAAAAGGATATTGAGGCATTGGAGTAGGTACTAGGATGATACCAGAACTGAGGTTATAACTATCAGGAAAGACTGAACATGCTGAGGGGTGACCTGATAGAGGTCTTTAAAATTATGTAAAGGTTTGATAGGGTAGATCTGGAGAAAATGTTTCCACTTGTGGGGGGAGTTCAAAACTAGGGGCCATAAATATAAGATAGTCACTAATAAATCCAATAGAAATTCAGGAGAAACTTCTTTACCCAATGAGTGGTAAGAATGTGAAGTGCGATACAACTAGTAGTTGAGGCGAATAGCATAGATGCATTTAAGGGGAAGCTAGATAAGTACATGAGGGAGAAAGGAATAGGATATGCTGATAAGGATAGATGAAAAGGGGTGGGAGGAGGCTCATGTGGAGCATAAACGCCAGCACAGACCAGTTGGGGTGAATCGCCTGTTTGTGTTGTAGACTTGATGTAATATTAATAAACTTGCAGAATGGGCGTGTAATTGGCAAATGATTTTCAATATAGATAAGTTTGAGGTGGTGTATTTTGGCAAGAAAAATAAGGAGACCACATAAAGCTTGGAAAATAAGAGGCTAAATGGTGTAGAGGAGCAAAGGAATCTAGGGGTAGATACACAAAACACAAGTAGTGACACAGGTTAATAAGGCCATTAAAAAACAAGCAAACCAAGCACTAGTGGGAAAGAATTGAAAAGCAGAGGTTATGTTAAACTTGTACAGAACCTTGATTAGACCACACTTGGAGTACTGTGCACATTTCTGGTCTTATAGTATAAAAAGGATATAGAAGCACTGGAGAAGGTGCAAAAAAGATTTACAAAGATACCAGAACTAAGAGATTATACCTATCAGGAAAGAATGAACAAGCTGGGGCTCTATTCTCTATAAAAGAGAAGGATGAGGGGTGATCTTTAAGTTTATGAAAGGGTTTGATAGGGTAGACATAGAGAAGATGTTTCTACTTGTTGGGGAGACCAAAACTAGGGGCCATAAATATAAGATAGTCACTAATAAATCCAATAGGGAATTCAGGAGAAACCTCTTTACCCAGAGAGTGGTGAGAATGTGGAACTCGCTACCACAGGGAGTGGTTGAAGCAAATAGCACAGATGCATTCAAGGGGAAGCTAGATAAACACGTGAGAAAGGAATAGAAGGAAATACTGATGGGGTGAGATGAAGAGGGGTGGGAGGAGCCTCGTGTGGAGCATAAACACTGGCATGGAACATTTGTGCTGTACGGCCTGTTTCTGTGCTGTACGGCCTGTTTCTGTGCTGTACATTTGATGTATCGCACCTTTCACGACCTCAGTACGTTCCAAAGCGCTTTACAGCCAACAAAGTACTTTTTGAAGTGTAGCCACTGTTGTAATGTACGAAACGTGGCAGCCAATTTGCTCACAGCAAGCTCCCACCAACAGCAATGTGATAATGACCAGATAATCTCGTTTTAGCAATGTTGGTTGAAAGATAAATACTGGCCAGGACGCCCCTGCTCTTCTTCGAATAGTGCTGTGCGATCTTTTACGTCCATCTGAGAGCAGTCGGGGCCTCAGTTTAACGTCTCATCGGAAAGACGGCCCCTAAGTGCAGCACTCCCTCAGCACTGCCCTGGGAGTGTCAGCCTGGATTATGTGCTCAAGTCTCTGGAGTGGGGCTTGGACCCACAACCTTCTGGAGAAAGTGCTACCCACTGAGCGACAGCAGATGATGCATTCAAGCCCACTTAAATGAACAACTGATAAAAGAATAAAATGTTTTGAGAGAATAAAATCTCCATGCACAAACCCCTTTTCTATATTTCCCAACAATAGTTGTCCTTGCAAAATGAAGAAAATGTTTAAACGCAAAAGTCTGGATTTATTCACTGAAGTGTTGTACTGTCTCACTAGACCCGAGGTGTTCAGTCCATTTTGCCAATCAAGGATAAGCACTTTTTACAATTGATTTTGTCAAGGTGTGAACATCGCCTAGTAACCAATTCAGTGCTGTTTTGAGTCTTTTTCACCTCATCAGGTGGTCGTGCTCAAGCACTTTTGGCAACCCATGTGACAAGGTCGTTGCCACGAAATGTTAACTGTTTCTCTCTCCACAGATGCTTCCGGACCTGCTCAGTATCTCCAGCATTTTCTGTTTTTATGTCAAGCACTTTTGTTTAGATGCAAAAACCGCTTCATCAGGTGCTAATGCTGAAACGTTATGATGCTTATAACTTATCTGCGTTTCAGCTGTCTTTGTGAATGATGGAAACCCCACCTCGAAAGAAGGTTCTCTCTCTCTGTCAATTACCCCGTCCACCTTCCTTGCTAAAAACTTTTCTATCTCGTAACATCTTGCCAGTTCTGACGAAAGGTCATCGACCTAAAACTTTAACTCTCTTTTTCTCTCCACAGATGCTGTCTGACCTGCTGAGTATTTCCAGCATTTTCTGTTTTTATTTCAGATTTCCAGCGTTCGCAGTGTTTTGCTTTTGGTTCTGTACCTTGCTGATGAGGTGAAAGTAATTGCGATGCTAAATGGGCCGAATGTGTCCCAGATTCCCAGAGTGAAATCACTAAACAGTTTGGTGTATCATCAGCCTTTTTATAAAAAAATTTGTGCTGCACTGTAATGTGTAGATTGTAGTGAAGCAAATGACATAAATACTTTCAGTTATCCATAACTGAGAGCGCATTTTTACAGGACTGTAATCACAATCCAGTTTGTATTCCATTTTTAACTTCTTGCCAAACTTGATACATCAGTTAAAACAGATAAAAGAATAGAATGGTTAAGTGAATAAAATTACTTGGCAAAAACAATATTCATTTAACTCTTTTTCTCTGTACTAACAGAAAGACTTGCATTTATACAGCACCTTTCACGACCTCAGGACGTCCCAAAGCGTTTTACAGCCAATGAAGTACTTTTGAAGTGTAGTCACTGTTGTAATGTAGGAAACGCGGCAGCCAATTTGCGCACAGCAAGCTCCCACAAACAACACGATGATAATGACCAGATAATGTATTTCAGTGATGTTGGTTGAGGGATAAATATTGGCCAGGACACCGGGGATAACTCCCCTGCAAAATAGTGCCATGGGATCTTTTACATCCACCCGCGAGGGCAGACGGGGCCTCGGTTTAACGTCTCATCTGAAAGACGGCACCTCCGACAGTGCAGCACTCCCTCAGTACTGCACTGGGAGTGTCGGCCTGGATTATGACTCAGATGCGAGAGTGCTACCCATTGAGCCACGGCTGACACACATGGCATTCAATAATCTCTGTCTGAACCATCAACTCTGCTCCAAACCAGTTGAATAGCCAGCTGTTTAAAGTCAAATGCATAATTAAATGTTCGAGCTGTGAATCGCTTTACAACCAATGAAGTACTTTTGAAACGGAGTCACCATTGTAATGTAGGCAACACGGCAGCCGATTTGCACACAGCAAGCTCCCACAAACAGAACAGATCTGGGAGTTTTGATTTAAGATTTATCTAAGCTCTAAGACGAGCCCTATGCAAAACCTCCAGGCCCACCAGATTCAAACAGGACTAACCAGTGAGTAAGAAATCTAAACAGAGGGGCCTGGGCTTCGAGGGCTGGATTCCCTGGGCCGGGGGCACACGGGCTGGACATCTTGCTGGAGGCAAGACTGGGTTACTAGCATCATCCCCGGGATAGAATCGTAAGCAAAGTCTGCCGTGCCTTTAGGAAAGAGAGAAAGAAACAAGGAAAAAAAAGAAATAAAGACGAGATAGGGATAAAGAAAAAAGAAAAAGAAAGAAAATAAAAGAACTTGCATTTCTATAGCGCCTTTCACGACCTCATGACGTCCCAAAGTGCTTTACAGCCAATGAGGTGAACACGTTACGGTGTAAAAATGTCTCAATTGCTGGAGTTGAGCGGAGCTGCACCGTCCAAGGCAACAAAACCAAACTGGCCCACCTTAGTAAACAGCAGGGGCACCGGTCAATTTCAGAGAACCCTGTATATATACACAATAAAGGTGAAACAGTGGCAGCCCTCCGTCAAACGTTTGGTCGGGGTGGAGGAGGAAGCAGTGGAGAGACCTGGGGGGGGGGGGGGGGGGGGGGGGGGGAGTGGGCTGGGGGAGAGCCTGCGGGAGTGGGGGTATGCAAGAGGAAGTGGGGTGAAGAGAGCAGTCTTGGTGCAAAACTCTCTCCCACGTCTCGGGTCTTTAGTTCGAGCCCCGGTCTGAAAGCTCCAATACGTGTTGACGGTGATCGATATCTCCAGAGGGAGAGCCAGGGCCTTCGGTGGAGTTTGAAGAGGATGCGGCCTTTCACCGCTTGCTTTTAGGCATGCCGGCCTTCCTCTGGCTCAGTTTACTCTTCCGCCCTTTCTTTTTCTTCTTGGTTTTCCTTCCCTCTGCTGCGATCCCGGAGAATACCTTAGCCGGCAGCGGCTTCTTCACTCGGCTCTTGGCAGCCGGGTCCCGCGGGCTCCTCTCCTTCTTCACCGAGTGGCTGACTCGCACCTTGCGTCCATTCAGATCCGAGTTATTGAGCTCCAGGGCCAGAGTTACAGCGTCCATGCTCTGCAACAGAAAGCGAGACCAATGACGTTATTCTCCAAACCGCCCCTCTCTTTTTTTGGAGTCTTATTGTGCCACGTGCAATCTGTAAGAATGGAGCACCTCCCCCACACCCCCATCCTCCCCACACCAAACTTGGGCGTAGGTGCAGGACAATATTCTGGGGCCATTGGCCTGTTCAACCACCCCATCCTGTGGGCGGATTCGCTTAACATTTCCCTACAGTGGTTCAAGTGAGATTGCGTAATTTTGCCAGTGAGGAAATAGAACAACTTGCATTTATATAGCACCTTTAACGTAGTAACATGTCCCAAGGCGCTTCACAGGGGCGTTATGAACAAAATTTGACACAGTACCACGTAAGGAGACATTAGGACAGGTGAAAGAGGTATGTTTTAAGGAGCGTCTTAAAGGAAGAGAGAGGGGTAGAGAGGCAGAGTGGTTTAGGGAGGGAATTCCAGAGCTTAGGGCCTAGGCAGCTGAAGGCACGGCCACCAATGGATAGGGAAGGAAGTGGGGGATGCGCAAGAGACCAGAATTGGAGGAGCGCAGAGATCTCGGAAGGTTGTAGGGCTGGAGGAGGTTACAGAGATAGGGAGGGGCGAGGCCACAGATGGATTTGAAGAAAAGGATGAGAATTTTGAAATCGAGGCATTGCAGATCCACATCCGACAGCACCACCGTCTCAACTGAAGTCAATGGAAACGAAAATGAGGAGGTGTTTACACAAGCCCCACCTGCCTGCTCAGGTGAATGTAAATGATCCCATGGCACTTTTCAAAGAGTTGGGGGGAACAAAAAGGGTCTGGGGAAAGGGACTAAGTGATTAGGTCTTTCAGAGACTAGCATAGGTGCAGTGGGCTGAATGGCCTCTTCCTGTGTGGTGAAATTCTCTGATTCTAAGCCTCAGACGGGACTGAAATGCGGCAGGTCTCAGAGTCTCAGTTGGACTGACGGTATCACCTCACCTGAAAGAGCACGTATCCAAAGCCTTTCCCCATTCCCGATTCCCGGTCTCTCACGATCCGCACCGACTCGATTTCTCCGCATTCGCAGAAATGATCACGTACTTCCTCCTCTCCGATCTCTACAACCAATCAGAGCACAGCAGAGTCAGTAAACGGGCCGCTCAGTCAACGACAGAAGTACTTTGGAAAACCCTGAGCTCTTCAAATAGATCGGGGTGGGGGAGCGGGGTCCATCAGCGTTCGAGAGATACACGAATGGGCGCCATAATGGACAGTGGGGTATGTTGGGTGCCCCTGACAGTACTATGACTTTGTGTGGCTCAAGATTGATTGAGAAGACACTAGTGACGATTGTCCCAATTCTTAATTCATGAATTGGCATTTGGGGTATTGGTGGGTGCCAACTTTAGCTTGGACACTCCCAGTGCAGTACTGAGGGAGCGCTGCACTGTTGGAGGTGCCGTCTTTCAGATGAGACGTTAAACCGAGGCCCCATCTGCCCTCTCAGGTGGACGTAAAAAATCCCATGGCACTATTTCGAAGAAGAGCAGGGGAGTTCTCCCCAGTGTCCTGGCCAATATTTATCCCTCAATCAATATCACAAAAACATTATCAGGTCATTATCCCATTGCTGTTTGTGGGAGCTTGCTGTGCACAAGTTGGCTGCCGTGTTTCCTACAACAGTGAGCACACTCCAAAGGTACTTCATTGTCTGTAACGTGCTTTGGGACATCCTGAGGTGGTGAAGGCATTTGCTTTCTTTGACGACACAGTCTCACGTGGCTAATGGCCGAGTTCAGTATGGAGAAGGATACAAGTTTAAAAGCAAGTTCATTCTGCACAAATGATAAATCCTTTCTTCTAAGGAACCCTGCAGTTTGAAAGCCCAAGATAACACTGGAGAATGAGACAGAATAACTGACTGACAAAGCACATCACCAGTTACAGTAAGGTTCATCTTACCATATGACAAGTTGCCTAAAAAGACGGATCTTCGATGGTCATGCTGTAAAAAATAAAATAAAAATGAGACGCTTTAACTGTAGCCAGTAAAGTATAAATTAACTCACTTTAAAACTCTCATTCATAACTCACAATGTTTGACTTGTTGGCTAGGTCCACCCGGATATGAAACCCAGTTTGTATTTCACATCCATTCCTTTAAAAAGAACAGAATTTGTTTAGTCTGTGTATGTACAAAATATTGGGAAAATCACCGAGCACTGGTTATAAATAAACTAAATCACTGAACACTGGTTATAAAGGAGGATCCCTGCTGCACAATAAAACTCAATGTACAATGGTTCTAGAATATGAGGGTGCCCCTTGAATACATTTACAACCCACAGAGCGGCTGAACTCTCGAAACACAGGCCATTGTGCGGGAATTCGTAGCATTTAACCTGGTCGTGCGACGGTGATTTCATCTAAAACACGCGCCCCTTGTCATCATTCGGAAAGTCAGAAGTCACAGACAGCTGGAGTCGGACCCCATACCTGGTCAAGGCTCTGACTGCATCACCATCCTGCTCAAACACGATGTAGGCGTTCATATTATTCCTCTTGGGATGAACCTTCCTCCTGAAGTCAGCGATGGGAAACAGTGGGGCGAGAGAGAAAGTATTGCAGTGAGAATTCGAATGTCTATTTGTACTTTCAGGCTCAAACTGCTGAGGCAGAAAAAGGCGCCAGAATATTTAAAAATAAACCAAGTGCAGACACACGGGCTACGTTCATGTTCAATGTTAACTCCAAATTACAGCTAAAATACAGCAGGACAGGTTTTGAAGAACACATACTCATGGAGACCACTGGAGGGCAGAATCATTTGCAGTTAAAAGGAAGACTGCAGGATACATTTAAAGGATTTACATACAATGTACAGCATAGAAACAGGCCATTCGGCCCAACTGGTCCATGCTCCACACGAGCCTCCTCCCACCCTCTTCATCTCACCCTATCAGCTTGTCCTTCTATTCCTTTCTCCCTCATGTTGCATCTATGCTATTCGCCTCAACTACTCCGGGATGAGTTTCAAGTAAACTAATGCAGGATGAGTTTATCATAGAATCTTACAGCACAGAAGGAGGCCATTGGGTCCATCGAGTCTGTGCCGGCCCTTTGAATGAGCTGTCCTCCACCTAATGTGCACACACGCACTCCCAGCGGGCCTCTGATTCCCCGCCCCCTCCCCAATCCAGGGATACTCGGGGAAAAGTGCAGCACGTTATCTGCTGCCCTGGCTGGGATCAGGTGACTCAGCACAGGTCAGGAATCAAACCTGCGACATTCTGGCCTTTACGGGTTAGTACCACACCAGGCTGCAATTCCATATTTATAAACGGTAAACACATGAACCAAGGGAGCCGCGACAAGAAGAGAATTTCTAACAAAGTCTGAGCATTGTTTCGGGAGTCCTTTCCCAGGCTCGGGGTGTAAGTGCAGCATGCAGTTTGCCACTGACCTGTATGGAGTGGGAAGGTTGCAGGTTCAATCCCTGGTCTATGCTGACTAACATGTGTCCCCACTACTCATGGTCTTTGGAGAGGAGGAAATCAACCAGGGGCTCGACTCCTGTATGCTGACTTCTACTGTAAAGTTCATTTGTGTGTACACGTGTGTTTGCGTATGTGTGCATGCGTTCATGGATGTGTGTGTCTGCGTGCGTGCCTGAAGAGATCAGCTGAGAGCAGAAGCAGAATCAGCTGCGATGGCTCCATGCTTGAAGACACTGCTGACCGTCTGGGCTAAATGGTGAACAATGGTGAAAGGGCAAATGGCTGCTGACCCGTCCAATTACAACGCAGCGTGTCGGTGTGCTTTGTGAAAGGGTGGGGGAGAGTGAGGAAATAATGCCGGTATACACCCCAATGATGCAGGGCTTGTGTCGACGTTCTATCAGGGGCAGTCAGCATGTAAACGCACTGGCGAACAAGCGGCGTGACTTACTGGATGGTGGCCAATCTCCTGGAGATGCTGGTATCCGCACGCGCCTTTAGTCAGAGGAACAAGAGAAACAGAATCGGATTAATCACCTCACTCTCATACGAGCAGGAGGAAAACAAACAAGGTTTTACAGCAAAGAGGTGAGCAGTGTATCACAGCCCCGCTTTCAGCACAGTTCATCTCCCTGCTCCACAAGATAAATGAGCATGCGGGCTAATGTTGCTGCTCCATAGACCTGTGGCCGCTTGATCTCAGGTGTGCTGTTTATAAACCTCCCACCCCTTTCCTTCTTATAACCTGGTGATTTATTTTACGGGTGGGGGCAGGGTGAGTGTCAATCCACCCACCCACCCCAATCAATTTGACACCTGACCTATTTTAACCCCCAGGCCTCATTCGTAACCCACAAGGGGGTTCCTGTCCCAGTACGGGCATGAATAGTTAGCTGGCCACCTCATGGGGGCTGGATTACGATGGAGAGGAAGTTGTGCTTCAGTTGTAGAGAGCCTTGGTCAGACATCATCTGGAGTGCTGCGTTCAGTTCTGGGCACCGCACCTCAGGAAGGATATAATGGGCTTGGAGGGGGTGCAGCGCAGATTCACCAGAATGATACGTGGGCTAAAAAGGGTTAATATATGAGGACAGGTTGCATAAGACTAGGCTTGTATTCCCTTGAGTTCCGAAGATTAATTAATTCTATGATTAAGGGGTGATCAGGTGTTTAAGATGATTAAAGTAGTTGACAGGGTAGAGAGAGAAAATTAGAGCCAGGCCGTTTCTATTTTTTCCAGTTTAGTAGCCCTCTCGCTCAATCCACAAATTTTAGAAGCATCTGAAGTGGGGTGAACAAGGCAGTTTTCCTTGGCCGGGAAATCAGGGGTCTACGAATTGGGCTGGTCTTCTGTCGAGCCAGTTTGGGGGTCGAAGTTCAAAGGAACATCGAAATCACAGTGTTCTCAAAACAGAGAGCCGCCCATCGCATGTCACCGAGTGCTTTCCAGGTTGAAATCCTCACACGGTGACACGCTTCATTTCTACATCGACGGTGGCTTATTTCTTAAAAACTAAAAACCAGTGAACTTACCACCGAACGGAATCGTACAGACTCAATCGGCCCAAACTCTTTGAACACCGCTGTGATCATCTGTTTAAAAAGATATAAATAATGTATCACTACCGCCTTTTGCCAAGTAACACGCTCAGGAACAGGAGGGCAACGTTCTCAGATACTGACACAGCTTTGCATTTTATTCCGACAATTAGGAACATAGGAATCGCGAGACGGAAAAAGATTAATGTCCATCTAGTTCGCCTTCTGCCATCCTGGTATTCGCAAGAAAGAACTTGTATTTCTATAGCGCCTTTCACAACCTCGACGTCACAAAGCGCTTTACAGCTAATGAAGTAATTTTGAAGTGTAGTCACTGTTGCAATGTTGGGAACACGGCAGCCAATTTGCGCACAGCAAACTCCCATAAACAGCAATGTGATAAAGACCAGATAATCTGTTTCAGTCATGTTGGTTGAGGGATAAATATTGGTCAGGACACCATGATACAAGTATAATAGATTGTTGACTAATCACAGCAATCAATCTCTATCAATGAATCTACAACAGACCCAGGCATGAGGTGAGGAAAACCCTAGTGGTGGAGAGTTTTGGGAACCAGGGGTCCAAAATCACCTGTTCCTCCCAAGCATGGACCAAGTGTCATGTCTCAAATTACTCTCATACTGTATCCCAAAATATTATTGTCTGAAAGTTACTGGTTCTGCCTTAAAAGGTTAGCGATGGGTGAGCATGAATGTCAGTGATTGTTCCTTGCTGCAAGGTATAATATATATATAGGTAACAGGAAAGGGACTGATATTGCCTTTAATGTTTGTTTCTGCAGCTGGGGTGTGTGTGGGGAGGGGAGCAGAGCATGCCATCACTGGCTGCCTCTCTCTGATCCTGCAGCTGGGGTGTGTGTGGGGAGGGGAGCAGAGCATGCCATCACTGGCTGCCTCTCTCTGATCCTGCAGCTGGGCTGGGGTGGGGTGGGGGGGCCTGTTCTCCTGCCACTTAGTGAAAACGAGCGTAGGCTCCCTACAAAACCTCACAGCACAATTATCAAGAGGTTGGACTGTATTGTCCATCCCCCACTCCATTCGCCTCACCATTGGTGGCCATGCCTTCAGCTGCCTAAGCCCCAAGCTCTGGAATTTCCTCCACCTCTCTTTCCTCCTTTAAGATGCTCCTTAAAATCTACCTCTTTGACCAAGCTTTTGGTCATCTGCCCTAATACCTCCTTATGCGCCTCACTTTGTCTGATAGTGCTCCTGTGAAGCGCCTTGGGATGCTTTACTATGTTAAAGGCGCTGTATAAAATGTAACGTTTTGTATTGTCAGGATCATTATTTAAGTGCAACTGACCAGGGATCTAGGAGATGTCGAGGCGGTAAATTAGCGATGACCTACAGTTCTTTTAGGCCCACCTGCCCTCCTGATCAGCTCAGTGTGTGTCAGGCGATCATATGTCTGGGGTGGGAGTGAAGCAGCCACCTCTCACCTGCTTACTGCACTCCCAGGGCAGGTTCCCGACAAACAGAGTCCTCCTGATCTTTGTCCGCTCCAGCGCGGGGTTGGGCGCGCTTTTCTTGGCATCAGGTTCGGCCGCGTTCTTCGTCAGCAGCTCTGGAGCAACCGGCAATTTGCCCTTCTTGCTCCGTTTCCTGTGCCGTTCCACTTCGCCCTCCTCGTCTGCTGCGCTCAAGGCGTTCTCCCTGCAAGTGACACGGGGAGAGGACGGGTTAGACACGGGGAGAGGACGGGTTAGACGCGGGGAGAGGACGGGTTAGACGCGGGGAGAGGACGGGTTAGACACGGGGAGAGGACGGGTTAGACACGGGGAGAGGACGGGTTAGACACGGGGAGAGGACGGGTTAGACACGGGGAGAGGACGGGTTAGACGCGGGGAGAGGACGGGTTAGACGCGGGGAGAGGACGGGTTAGACGCGGGAGAGGACGGGTTAGACGCGGGGAGAGGACGGGTTAGACGCGGGGAGAGGACGGGTTAGACGCGGGGAGAGGACGGGTTAGACGCGGGGAGAGGACGGGTTAGACGCGGGGAGAGGACGGGTTAGACGCGGGGAGAGGACGGGTTAGACGCGGGGAGAGGACGGGTTAGACGCGGGGAGAGGACGGGTTAGACGCGGGGAGAGGACGGGTTAGACGCGGGGAGAGGACGGGTTAGACGCGGGGAGAGGACGGGTTAGACGCGGGGAGAGGACGGGTTAGACGCGGGGAGAGGACGGGTTAGACGCGGGGAGAGGACGGGTTAGACGCGGGGAGAGGACGGGTTAGACGCGGGGAGAGGACGGGTTAGACGCGGGGAGAGGACGGGTTAGACGCGGGGAGAGGACGGGTTAGACGCGGGGAGAGGACGGGTTAGACGCGGGGAGAGGACGGGTTAGACGCGGGGAGAGACGGGTTAGACGCGGGGAGAGGACGGGTTAGACGCGGGGAGAGGACGGGTTAGACGCGGGGAGAGGACGGGTTAGACGCGGGGAGAGGACGGGTTAGACGCGGGGAGAGGACGGGTTAGACGCGGGGAGAGGACGGGTTAGACGCGGGGAGAGGACGGGTTAGACGCGGGGAGAGGACGGGTTAGACGCGGGGAGAGGACGGGTTAGACGCGGGGAGAGGACGGGTTAGACGCGGGGAGAGGACGGGTTAGACGCGGGGAGAGGACGGGTTAGACGCGGGGAGAGGACGGGTTAGACGCGGGGAGAGGACGGGTTAGACGCGGGGAGAGGACGGGTTAGACGCGGGGAGAGGACGGGTTAGACGCGGGGAGAGGACGGGTTAGACGCGGGGAGAGGACGGGTTAGACGCGGGGAGAGGACGGGTTAGACGCGGGGAGAGGACGGGTTAGACGCGGGGAGAGGACGGGTTAGACGCGGGGAGAGGACGGGTTAGACGCGGGGAGAGGACGGGTTAGACGCGGGGAGAGGACGGGTTAGACGCGGGGAGAGGACGGGTTAGACGCGGGGAGAGGACGGGTTAGACGCGGGGAGAGGACGGGTTAGACGCGGGGAGAGGACGGGTTAGACGCGGGGAGAGGACGGGTTAGACGCGGGGAGAGGACGGGTTAGACGCGGGGAGAGGACGGGTTAGACGCGGGGAGAGGACGGGTTAGACGCGGGGAGAGGACGGGTTAGACGCGGGGAGAGGACGGGTTAGACGCGGGGAGAGGACGGGTTAGACGCGGGGAGAGGACGGGTTAGACGCGGGGAGAGGACGGGTTAGACGCGGGGAGAGGACGGGTTAGACGCGGGGAGAGGACGGGTTAGACGCGGGGAGAGGACGGGTTAGACGCGGGGAGAGGACGGGTTAGACGCGGGGAGAGGACGGGTTAGACGCGGGGAGAGGACGGGTTAGACGCGGGGAGAGGACGGGTTAGACGCGGGGAGAGGACGGGTTAGACGCGGGGAGAGGACGGGTTAGACGCGGGGAGAGGACGGGTTAGACGCGGGGAGAGGACGGGTTAGACGCGGGGAGAGGACGGGTTAGACGCGGGGAGAGGACGGGTTAGACGCGGGGAGAGGACGGGTTAGACGCGGGGAGAGGACGGGTTAGACGCGGGGAGAGGACGGGTTAGACGCGGGGAGAGGACGGGTTAGACGCGGGGAGAGGACGGGTTAGACGCGGGGAGAGGACGGGTTAGACGCGGGGAGAGGACGGGTTAGACGCGGGAGAGGACGGGTTAGACGCGGCGAGAGGACGGGTTAGACGCGGCGAGAGGACGGGTTAGACGCGGCGAGAGGACGGGTTAGACACGGGGAGAGGACGGGTTAGACACGGGGAGAGGACGGGTTAGACACGGGGAGAGGACGGGTTAGACACGGCGAGAGGACGGGTTAGACACGGCGAGAGGACGGGTTAGACACGGGGAGAGGACGGGTTAGACACGGGGAGAGGACGGGTTAGACACGGGGAGAGGACGGGTTAGACACGGGGAGAGGACGGGTTAGACACGGGGAGAGGACGGGTTAGACACGGGGAGAGGACGGGTTAGACACGGGGAGAGGACGGGTTAGACACGGGGAGAGGACGGGTTAGACACGGGGAGAGGACGGGTTAGACACGGGGAGAGGACGGGTTAGACACGGGGAGAGGACGGGTTAGACACGGGGAGAGGACGGGTTAGACACGGGGAGAGGACGGGTTAGACACGGGGAGAGGACGGGTTAGACACGGGGAGAGGACGGGTTAGACACGGGGAGAGGACGGGTTAGACACGGGAGAGGACGGGTTAGACACGGGAGAGGACGGGTTAGACACGGGGAGAGGACGGGTTAGACACGGGGAGAGGACGGGTTAGACACGGGGAGAGGACGGGTTAGACACGGGGAGAGGACGGGTTAGACACGGGGAGAGGACGGGTTAGACACGGGGAGAGGCTGGAGGAACAGCTCAGTCACACCCCGCCAACACACTGACTGCTCGCGTGATCTACTGTTCGGTATTCGCTGTTCATGGGGGAAATTACTAAACTGGGGAGGGGGCCAATCGCAGACTGGGAGACGGGAGCGAAGCATCCAGGCTGTGCACAAGATCAATCCTGACCTTACTGTGGCTCAGAATTCCGACCCCATAACTCCAAACCCCTCTCCAATTTCATGCCCCCCTCGCCCCACACCACTGGTTCCCTCGCCCCAAACCCCCGACTCCCATTGCCCAACAGCTCCCAACCCCCCACGTCCCGCACCTCCGACTCCCCTCGCCCCGCACCTCCCGACCCCCCTCGCCCCGCACCTCCCGACCCCCCTCGCCCCGCACCTCCCGACCCCTCGCCCCGCACCTCCCGACCCCCCTCGCCCCGCACCTCCCGACCCCCCTCGCCCCGCACCTCCCGACCCCCCTCCTCTCAACCCCCCTCGCCCAACACCCTGGCCCCGCACTTCCCGACCCCCCTCGCCCCGCACTTCCCGACCCCCTCCTCTCAACCCCCCTCGCCCAACACCCTGGCCCCGCACCTCCCGACCCCCCTCGCCCCGCACCTCCCGACCCCCTCCTCTCAACCCCCCTCGCCCAACACCCTGGCCCCGCACCTCCCGACCCCCCTCGCCCCGCACCTCCCGACCCCCCTCGCCCCGCACCTCCCGACCCCCTCCTCCCGACCCCCCCTCCTCCTGACCCCCCTTGCCTCGCACCTCCCGACCCCCCTCGCCCCGCACCTCCCGATTCCCCCTCCTCCCGACCCCGCTCGCCCCGCACCTCCCGACCCCCCTCGCCCCGCACCTCCCGACCCCCCTCGCCCCGCACCTCCCGACCCCCCTCGCCCCGCACCTCCCGACCCCCCTCGCCCCGCACCTCCCGACCCCCCTCGCCCCGCACCTCCCGACCCCCCTCGCCCCGCACCTCCCGACCACCCTCGCCTCGCACCTCCCGACCCCCCTCGCCCCGCACTTCCCGACCCCCCTCGCCCCGCACTTCCCGACCCCCCTCCTCCCGCACTTCCCGACCCCCCTCCTCCCGACCCCCCTCACCCCCCGATCCCCCCTCCTCCCGACCCCCCTCGCCCCGCACCTCCCGACCCCCCCTCCTCCCGACCCCCGACCCCCCTCGCCCAACACCCCCGACCCCCCTCGCCCAACACCCCGACCGCCCCTCGCCCAACACTCCCGACCCCTCGCCCCGCACCCCTCTCGCCCAACACCCTCCGACCCCCCTCGCCCAGCACCCCCGACCCCCCCCGCCCAACACCCCCGACCCCCCCTCGCCCAACACCCCCGACCCCCCCCTCGCCCAACACCCCCGACCCTCGCCCAACACCTCCCGACCCGCCTCGCCCAACACCACCGACCCAGCTCGCCCCGCACCACCCGACCCCCCTCGCCCCACACCCCCCTCGCCCCGCACTCCTGACCCCTTTCCACAAAACTATACATCTTTTTCCTGGTACCACGCTAGTTTATCTTTGCTGCCCCCTTTCTGTGGGCTGAATATGTAGATGTGTAATTACCCCCTCCAGCCAGTGGTGGGGCTGTAGCAGCTCAGCCTCTCATCTCCCAGCTCCCCAGCCTGTGCGGCAGGGAGACCCATACCCACAGCCAGCGTCACCTGAAGATTGCACCCCATTAGATTCTCCCACCCCCTCACCCGACCACCTCACCGGGATAGAGGATCCCTCGGTCCAATTACATAGAATTTACAGCACAGAAAGAGGCCATTTGACGCAACTGGTCTGTGCCGGTGTTTATGCTCCGCACGAGCCTCCTCCCACCCCTCTTTACCTAATCCTATCAGCATATCCTTCTATTCCTTTCTCCCTCATGTGTTTATCTAGCTTCCCCTTAAATCCATCTATGCTATTCAGCTCATAAACTCCTTGTGGTAGCGAGTTCCACATTCTCACCACTCTCTGGGTAAAGAAGTTTCTCCGGAATTCCTTATTGTATTTACAATCATAGAATGGTTACAGCACAGAAAAAGGCCATTTGGCCCGTCGAGCCCGTGCCGGCTCTCTGCAAGAGCACTTCAGCTAGTCCCACTCCCCCGCCCTTTCCCCGTAGCCCTGCAAATTTCTTTCCTTCAGATACTTATCCAATTCCCTTTTGAAAGCCATGATTGAGTCTGCCTCCACCACCCTTTCAGGCATTGTATTCCAGATCATAACCACTCGTTGCGTAAAAATGTTTTTCTTATGTCGCCTTTGGTTCTTTTGCCAATCACCTTAAATCTGTGTCTTCTGGTTCTCAACCTTTCTGCCAATGGGAACAGTTTCTCTCTATCTACTCTGTCCAGACCCCTCATGATTTTGAATACCTCTATCAAATCTTCTCTCAATCTTCTCTGCTCTAAGGAGAACAATCCCAGCTTCTCCAGTCTATCAACGTAACTGAAGTCCCTCGTTCCTGGAATCATTCTCGTAAATCTTTTCTGCACCTTCTCTAAGGCCTTCACATCCTTCCTAAAGTGCAGTGCCCAGAATTGGACACCGTACTCCAGTTGGGGCCAAACCAGTGTTTTATACAGGTTCATCATAATTTCCACACTTTTGTACTCTCTACCTCTATTTATGAAGCCCAGGATCCCGTAAGCCTTTTTAACTGCTTTCTCAACCTGCCCTGCCACCTTCAACGATTTGTACACACGTACCCCCAGGTCTCTTTGTTCGTGCACCCCCTTTGGGTTTGTAACATTTACTTTATATTTCCTCTCCTCATTCTTTCCACCAAAATGTATCACTTCTCACTTTTCTGCGTTAATTTCATCTGCCACGTGTCCGCCCATTTCACCAGCCTGTCTATGTCTTCTTGAAGTCTATCACTCTCCTGCTCACTGTTCACTATACTTCCAAGTTTGTGTCATCTGCAAATTTTGAGATTGTGTCCTGTACACCCACATCCAAGTCATTAATATACATCAAGAAAAGCAGTGGTCCAAGAACCGACCCCTGGGGAACACCACTGTATACCTTCCTCCAGTCCGAAAAACAACCGTTCACCACTACTCTCTGTTTCCTGTCACTTAGCCAATTCTGTATCCATGCTGCCACTGTCCCTTTTATTCCATGGGCTTCAACTTTGTTGGCAAGCCTATTATGTGGCACTTTGTCGAACGCGTTTTGGAAATCCATGTACACTACATCAATTGCATTACCCTCATCAACCCTCTCTGTTACCTCATCAAAGAACTCAATCAAGTTGGTTAAACACGATTTGCCTTTAACAAATCCATGCTGGCTTTCCTTAATTAATCCACACTTGTCCAAGTGACTGTTAATTTTGTCCATGATTACTGTTTCTAAAAGTTTCCCTACTACCGAGGTCAAACTGTGGTTGCTGGGTTTATCTTTACACCCTTTTTTGAACAATGGTGTAACATTTGCAATTCTCCAGTCCTCTGGCACCACCCTCGTATCTAAGGAGGATTGGAATATAATGGTCAGTACCTCTGCGATTTCTTCCCTCAATTCTCTCAGCATCCTAGGATGCATCCCATCCGTTCCTGATGACTTATCTACTTTAATTACAGCCAGCCTTTCTAATACTTCCTCTTTATCAATTTTTATACTATCAAGTATCTCCACTGCCTCCTCCTTTACTCTGTCTATGGCAGCATCTCTTCCTTGGTGAAGACAGATGCAAAGTACTCATTTAGTACCTCAGCCATACCCTCTGCCTCCTTGCATAGGTCTTCTTTTTGGTCCCGAATCGGCCCCACCCCTTCTCTTACTACCCTTTTACTATTTATATGCCTATCGAAGATTTTTGGATTACCTTTTATGTTGGCTGCCATTCTAGTCTCATACCCTCTCTTTGCCCCTCTTATTTTCTTTTTCACTTCTCCTCTGACCTTTCTATATTTAGCCTGATTCTCTGATGTATTTATAACCTGATATCTGTCATACGCGCTCTTTTCCTGCTTCATCATATTCTCTATCTGTTTCGTCATCCAGGGAGCCTTGGCTTTAATTGCCCTGCCTTTCCCCCTAGTGGGAATGTACCTCAACTGTACCTGAACTATTTCCTCTTTAAAGGCAGCCCATTGTTCCATTACAGTTTTGCCTGCCAATCTTTGATTCCAGTTTACCCGGGCCAAATCCGTTCTCATCCCACTGAAATTGGCCTTCCCCCAGTTAAACATTTTTACTCTAGATTGCTCCCTGTCCTTTTCCATAGCTAATCTAAACCTTATGATACTATGATCACTGTTCCCTAAATGTTGACCTACTAACACTTGCTCCACTTGACCTACCTCATTCCCCAGAACCAGATCCAGCAATGCCTCCTCCCTCATCGGGCCGCAAACATACTGATCAAGGAAGTTCTCCTGAACACACTTAAGAAATTCTTCCCCTTCTCTGCCCTTAACACTATTGCGATCCCAGTCTATATTAGGATAGTTGAAGTCCCCCATTATTACTACTCTATAGTTCTTGCACCTTTCTGTAATTTCTCTGCAAATTTGTTCCTCCATATCTTTCCCACTATTTGGCGGTCTATAGAATACCACCTAGTAGTGTAATGGCACCTCTATTATTTCTTAACTCTAGCCATATAGATTCTGTCCTTGACCCCTCCAGGACATCCTCCCACTCCAGCACTGTTACATTCTCCTTGACCAATACTGCCACACCACCTCCTATCTTTCCTGAACACTTTATAACCAGGAATATTTAATACCCAATCCTGCCCTTTTTTGAGCCAGGTCTCAGTTATTGCCACATCATCATATCCCCATGTGGCTGTTTGTGCCTGCAGCTCACTTACCTTGTTTACTACGCTTCATGCGTTCACATACATGCACTGTAAACTCATCGTAAACCATCCTGTATTCTCTCTTAGTTTGGCCACACCTAATACCTTACTATTTCTTACTTTAGTGCTCTCTGCCTCTCCCAATTCTTTGAGCACTTTATTTCCCCTTTCCAATGTTACATCCTGGTGCCCATGCCCCTGCCAAATTAGTTTAAACACTCCCCATTTATTAGTGACTATCTTACATTTATGGCCCCTAGTTCTGGTCTTACCCGCAAGTGGAAACATTTTCTCTACGTCTACCCTATCAAACCCTTTCATAATCTAAAGACCTCTGTCAGGTCAACGCTCAGCCTTTTCTTTTCTAGAGAAAAGAGCCCCAGCCTGTTCATCCTTTCCTGATAGTTATAAGCTCTCCATTCTGGTATCATCCTTGTGAATCTTTCTTTCATGTTCTCAAGTGCCTCTATATCCTTTTTGTAATATGGAGAGCAGAACTCTGCAGAATACTCCAAGCGTGCTTTGCAAAGTTATATAACTGGGCCGAGAAATCCTCTGTTCTGCCACGTGGCACTCACCGCTGGGCCAGTTTCCTCTCGGCTGCCATGAACTGCTTCTCTCGGACGGGCTTCCTTTTCTCCGGCTTCAGTTGCTTGGCCTTATTTGTGGCATCAGACTCGTCTTCCGCATGCTTCTTCTTATTGCTGCTGACCTGAGGGGTAACAATTTCGAGTCAGCTCAGCTTGGTATACCGACTAACTATTGAAAGAATTCAATGGGACTGTTCTCCTTAGAGCAGAGTACCATATATTAGCGGCACGCTCTTACTGCCCGCCTGGGTTTTGGCACAGTAAGCGAGAGAAGTTAAATTTGCATGGAAGCACAAGATGCGAGTGACTTATCGAATTTGGACCAGCGGGGTTTAAGCCGGGGCCCAACGTTAACCCCACATATCCCCGAGATTCGGTACTTACTTTGTTCTCCAGCACATGAGTGAAGACTGGCTGAACAGCAGAAGTTGGGGTGGTGAAGAGAGTCACCAGTGGGGTTGCCTTGTCCTGTCCCATCTGTCTCTGGAACAGACTGTCTGCCACCTGACCCACCACATAGCTCTCTGTTTCTCCATTCAGTCCAGTACTGCACAGAGATGGAAGAGAAAAAAAAAAAATCAGTAAAACAGACAATTAAATAGCATCATTCAATCGTACAGCATAGGAGGCCATTCGGCCCATCGTGCCTGTGCCGGCTCTTTGAAAGAGCTCTCCAATTAATCCTACTCCCCCTGCTCTTTCCATATAGCCCAATAAATTTTTCCTTTGCAAGTATTTATCCAATACCCAACTGAAAGTTACTACTGAATCTGGTTTTACCACTCTTTCAGGCAGTGTGTTCCAGACCATAAAAACTCGCTGTATAAAAACAGATCGCCTCATCTCCCCTCTGGTTCTTTTACCAATTACCTTACATTTATGTCGTCTTGTTACCTCTCTCTCCATCTATCTATCAATCCCGGCTCTCACTCTCTTTATCCCAGCCTTCTCTATCCTGGGTCTCTCTCTCTCTCTCTCTCTCTCTCTCTCTAACTCCCTCTATCCCGGGTCTCTCTCTCTCTCGATAACTCCCTCTATCCTGGGTCTCTCTCTCTCTCTAACTCCCTCTATCCCGGGTCTCTCTCTCTCTAACTCCCTCTATCCTGGGTCTCTCTCCCTCTCTCTCTAACTCCCTCTATCCCAGGTCTCTCTCTCTCTCGATAACTCCCTCTATCCTGGGTCTCTCTCTCTCTCTAACTCCCTCTATCCTGGGTCTCTCTCTCTCTCTCTCTCAAACTCCCTCTATCCCGGGTCTCTCTCTCTCTCTCTCTCTCTCTAACTCCCTCTATCCCGGGTCTCTCTCTCTCTCTCTAACTCCCTCTATCCCAGGTCTCTCTCTCTCTAACTCCCTCCATCCCGGGTCTCTCTCTCTCTCTAACTCCCTCTATCCCGGGTCTCTCTCTTTCTAACTCCCTCTATCCCGGGTCTCTCTCTCTCTAACTCCCTCTATCCCGTGTCTCTCTCTCTCTAACTCCCTCTATCCCGTGTCTCTCTCTCTCGAAATCCCTCTATCCCGGGTCTCTCTCTCTCTCTCTCTCTCTAACTCCCTCTATCCCGGGTCTCTCTCTCTCTCTCTCTAACTCCCTCTATCCCGGGTCTCTCTCTCTCTCTCTAACTCCCTCTATCCCGGGTCTCTCTCTCTCTCTCTCTCTCTCTCTAACTCCCTCTATCCCGGGTCTCTCTCTCTCTCTAACTCCCTCTATCCCGGGTCTCTCTCTCTCTCTCTAACTCCCTCTATCCCAGGTCTCTCTCTCTCTCTCTCTCTCTAACTCCCTCCATCCCGGGTCTCTCTCTCTCTCTAACTCCCTCTATCCCGGGTCTCTCTCTCTCTAACTCCCTCTATCCCGGGTCTCTCTCTCTAACTCCCTCTATCCCGGGTTTCTCACTCTCTCTCTAACTCCCTATATCCCGGGTCACTCTCTCTCTCTAACTCCCTCTATCCCGGGTCTCTCTCTCTCTCTCTCTCTCTCTAACTCCCTCTATCCCGGGTCTCTCTCTCTCTCTCTAACTCCCTCTATCCCGGGTCTCTCTCTCTCTCTAACTCCCTCTATCCCGGGTCTCTCTCTCTCTCTCTCTCTCTATCAAACTCCCTCTATCCCGGGTCTCTCTCTCTCTCTCTCTCTAACTCCCTCTATCCTGGGTCTCTCTCTCTCTCTAACTCCCTCTATCCCGGGTCTCTCTCTCTCTCTCTCTCTAACTCCCTCTATCCTGGGTCTCTCTCTCTCTCTAACTCCCTCTATCCCGGGTCTCTCTCTCTCTCTCTCTCGAACTCCCTCTATCCCGGGTTAATCTCTCACTCTCTCTAACTCACTCTATCCCGGGTCTCTCTCTCTCTCTCTCTAACTCACTCTATCCCGGGTCTCTCTCTCTCTCTCTATAACTCCCTCTATCCCGGGTCTCTCTCTCTCTCTGACTCCCTCTATCCCGGGTTGCTCTCTCTCTCTAACTCCCTCTATCCCGGGTCTCTCTCTAACTCCCTCTATCCCGGGTCTCTCTCTCCCGCTCCCGGGTCGGCCTGTCTCTCCCTCTCCCGGGTCTCCCTCTCTCTCTCTCTCTCTCTCTTCCGGGTCGGGCTCTCTCTCTCTCTCTCTCTCACTCCCGGGTCGG
>CM059433.1:43525397-43533383 GCA_030390025.1 Squalus acanthias | reverse complement strand
GGGCTCTCTCTCTCTCTCTCGGGTCGGGCTCTCTCTCTCTCTCTCTCTCTCTCGGGTCGGGCTCTCTCTCTCTCTCTCGGGTCGGGCTCTCTCTCTTTCCCCCGGGTCGGGCTCTCTCTCTCTCTCTCTCTCTCTCTCTCTCCCCCCCGGGTCGGGCTCTCTTGCTCTCTCTCTCTCTCTCTCTCTCTCTCCCGGGTCGGGCTCTCTCTCTCTCTCTCTCGGGTCGGGCTCTCTCTCTCTCTCTCCCCCGGGTCGGGCTCTCTCTCTCTCCCGGGTCGGGCTCTCTCTCTCTCTCTCTCTCTCTCTCCCGGGTCGGGCTCTCTCTCTCTCTCCCTCTCCCGGGTCGGGCTCTCTCTCTCTCTCCCACTCCCGGGTCGGGCTCTCTCTCTCTCTCTCTCTCTCACTCCCGGGTCGGGCTCTCGCTCGCTCTCTCCCGGGTCGGGCTCTCTCTCTCTCTCTCTCTCTCACTCCCGGGTCGGGCTCTCGCTCGCTCTCTCCCGGGTCGGGCTCTCGCTCGCTCTCTCCCGGGTCGGGCTCTCTCTCTCGCTCGCTCTCTCTCCCGGGTCGCGCTCTCTCTCTCTCTCACTCACTCCCGGGTCGGGCTCTCTCCCTCTCTCTCTTTCTCTCCCGGGTCGGGCTCTCTCTCTCTCTCTCTCTCTCTCGGGTCGGGCTCTCTCTCTCTCTCTCTCTCTCGGGTCGGGCTCTCTCTCTCTCTCTCTCTCTCTCGGGTCGGGCTCTCTCTCCCGGGTCGGGCTCTCTCTCTCTCTCTCTCTCTCTCTCTCTCGGGTCGGGCTCTCTCTCTCTCTCTCCCAGGTCGGGCTCTCTCTCTCTCCCGGGTCGGGCACTCTCTCTCTCTCTCGCTCGCTCTCCCGGGTCGGGCTCTCTCTCTCTCTCTCTCTCTCCCGGGTCGGGCTCTCTCTCTCTCCCCCGGGTCGGGCTCTCTCTCTCACTCTCTCGGGTCGGGCTCTCTCTCTCTCTCTCGGTCGGGCTCTCTCTCTCTCTCTCTCTCTCTCTCTCGGGTCGGGCTCTCTCTCTCCCGGGTCGGGCTCTCTCTCTCTCTCTCTCGGGTCGGGCTCTCTCCCTCTCTCTCTCGGGTCGGGCTCTCTCTATCTCCCCCGGGTCGGGCTCGCTCTCTCTCTCTCTCTCGCTCTCCCGGGTCGGGCACTCTCTCTCTCTCTCTCGCTCTCCCGGGTCGGGCACTCTCTCTCTCTCTCTCTCTCTCTCCCGGGTCGGGCACTCTCTCTCTCTCTCTCCCGGGTCGGGCTCTCTCTCTCTCTCTCTCTCTCCCGGGTCGGGCTCTCTCGCTCTCCCGGGTCGGGCTCTCTCTCTCTCGGGTCGGGCTCTCTCTCTCTCTCTCTCTCTCTCTCCCGGGTCGGGCACTCTCTCTCTCTCTCTCCCGGGTCGGGCACTCTCTCTCTCTCTCTCTCTCTCTCTCCCGGGTCGGGCACTCTCTCTCTCTCTCTCCCGGGTCGGGCTCTCTCTCTCTCTCTCTCTCTCTCTCTCTCTCTCTCTCGGGTCGGGCTCTCTCTCTCTCTCTCTCTCGGGTCGGGCTCTCTCTCTCTCTCTCCCGGGTCGGGCTCTCTCTCTCTCTCCCGGGTCGGGCTCTCTCTCTCTCTCTCGCTCTCCCGGGTCGGGCTCTCTCTCTCTCTCTCTCCCCCGGGTCGGGCTCTCTCTCTCTCTCTCGGGTCGGGCTCTCTCTCTCTCTCTCTCTCTCTCGGGTCGGGCTCTCTCTCTCTCTCCCCCGGGTCGGGCTCTCTCTCTCTCTCTCTCTCTCTCTCGGGTCGGGCTCTCTCTCCCAGGTCGGGCTCTCTCTCTCTCTCTCTCTCTCTCTCGGGTCGGGCTCTCTCTCTCTCTCTCTCTCTCTCTCGGGTCGGGCTCTCTCTCTCTCTCTCCCGGGTCGGGCTCTCTCTCTCTCTCTCTCTCGGGTCGGGCTCTGTCTCTCTCTCTCTCCCAGGTCGGGCTCGCTCTCTCTCCCGGGTCGGGCACTCTCTCTCTCTCTCTCTCGCTCGCTCTCCCGGGTCGGGCTCTCTCTCTCTCTCTCGCTCTCTCTCCCCCGGGTCGGGCTCTCTCTCTCTCTCTCTCTCTCTCTCCCCCGGGTCGGGCTCTCTCTCTCTCTCCCCCGGGTCAGGCTCTCTCTCTCTCGGGTCGGGCTCTCTCTCTCTCTCGGTCGGGCTCTCTCTCTCTCGGGTCGGGCTTTCTCTCTCTCTCCCCCCCGGGTCGGGCTCTCTCTCTCTCTCTCTCTCTCTCTCCCCCGGGTCGGGCTCTCTCTCTCTCGGGTCGGGCTCTCTCTCTCTCCCCCGGGTCGGGCTCTCTCTCTCTCTCCCGGGTCGGGGGCTCTCTCTCTCTCTCTCTCTCTCCCGGGTCGGGGGCTCTCTCTCTCTCTCTCTCACTCTCGGGTCGGGCTATCTCTCTCTCTCTCCCGGGTCGGGCTCTCTCTCTCTCGGGTCGGGCTCTCTCTCTCTCTCTCTCTCTCTCGGGGGCTCTCTCTCTCTCTCTCTCTCTCGGGGGCTCTCTCTCTCTCTCTCTCTCGGGTCGGGCTCTCTCTCTTTCCCCCGGGTCGGGCTCTCTCTCTCTCGGGTCGGGCTCTCTCTCTCTCTCTCGGGTCGGGCTCTCTCTCTTTCCCCCGGGTCGGGCTCTCTCTCTCTCTCTCTCTCTCTCTCTCTCCCCCCCGGGTCGGGCTCTCTTGCTCTCTCTCTCTCTCTCTCTCTCTCTCCCGGGTCGGGCTCTCTCTCTCTCTCTCTCGGGTCGGGCTCTCTCTCTCTCTCTCCCCCGGGTCGGGCTCTCTCTCTCTCCCGGGTCGGGCTCTCTCTCTCTCTCTCTCTCTCTCTCTCTCCCGGGTCGGGCTCTCTCTCTCTCTCTCTCGGGTCGGGCTCTCTCTCTCTCTCTCTCTCGGGTCGGGCTCTCTCTCTCTCTCTCTCTCGGGTCGGGCTCTCTCGCTCGCTCTCCCGGGTCGGGCTCTCTCTCTCTCTCTCTCTCGGGTCGGGCTCTCTCGCTCGCTCTCCCGGGTCGGGCTCTCTCTCTCTCTCTCTCCCGGGTCGGGCTCTCTCTCTCTCTCTCGCTCTCCCGGGTCGGGCTCTCTCTCTCTCTCTCTCTCCCCCGGGTCGGGCTCTCTCTCTCTCCCTCTCTCTCTCGGGTCGGGCTCTCTCTCTCTCTCTCTCTCTCTCTCTCTCGGGTCGGGCTCTCTCTCTCTCTCCCCCGGGTCGGGCTCTCTCTCTCTCCCGGATCGGGCTCTCTCTCTCTCTCTCTCTCTCTCGGGTCGGGCTCTCTCTCCCAGGTCGGGCTCTCTCTCTCTCTCCCGGGTCGGGCTCTCTCTCTCTCTGGTCGGGCTCTCTCTCTCTCTCTCTCTCTCCCGGGTCGGGCTCTCTCTCTCTCTCTCTCTCTCTCTCGGGTCGGGCTCTCTCTCTCTCTCTCTCCCGGGTCGGGCACTCTCTCTCTCGCTCGCTCTCCCGGGTCGGGCTCTCTCTCTCTCTCCCGGGTCGGGCTCTCTCTCTCTCCCCCGGGTCGGGCTCTCTCTCTCACTCTCTTGGGTCGGGCTCGCTCGCTCTCTCTCTCTCTCTCTCTCTCCCGGGTCGGGCTCTCTCTCTCTCTCTCTCCCCCCCGGGTCGGGCTCTCTCTCTCTCTCTCCCTCTCTCTCTCCCCCCCGGGTCGGGCTCTCTCTCTCTCGGGTCGGGCTCTCTCTCTCTCTCTCTCCCGGGTCGGGCTCTCTCTCTCTCTCTCTCGCTCTCCCGGGTCGGGCACTCTCTCTCTCTCTCTCGCTCGCTCTCCCGGGTCGGGCTCTCTCTCTCTCTCTCTCTCTCGGGTCGGGCTCTCTCTCTCTCTCTCTCGGGTCGGGCTCTCTCTCTCTCTCTCTCTCTCTCTCTCGGGTCGGGCTCTCTCTCTCTCTCTCTCCCAGGTCGGGCTCTCTCTCTCTCCCGGGTCGGGCTCTCTCGCTCGCTCTCCCGGGTCGGGCTCTCTCTCTCTCTCTCTCCCGGGTCGGGCTCTCTCTCTCTCTCTCCCGGGTCGGGCTCTCTCTCTCTCGGGTCGGGCTCTCTCTCTCTCTCGGGTCGGGCTCTCTCTCTCTCTCGGGTCGGGCTCTCTCTCTCTCTCTCTCTCTCTCTCGGGTCGGGCTCTCTCTCTCTCTCCCCCGGGTCGGGCTCTCTCTCTCTCTCGGGTCAGGCTCTCTCTCCCAGGTCGGGCTCTCTCTCTCTCTCTCTCTCGGGTCGGGCTCTCTCTCTCTCTCTCTCTCTCCCAGGTCGGGCTCTCTCTCTCTCTCCCGGGTCGGGCTCTCTCTCTCTCTCTCTCTCGGGTCGGGCTCTCTCTCTCTCTCTCTCTCTCTCGGGTCGGGCTCTCTCTCTCTCTCTCTCCCAGGTCGGGCTCGCTCTCTCTCCCGGGTCGGGCACTCTCTCTCTCTCTCTCGCTCGCTCTCCCGGGTCGGGCTCTCTCTCTCTCTCTCTCTCTCTCCTGGGTCGGGCACTCTCTCTCTCTCTCGCTCGCTCTCCCGGGTCGGGCTCTCTCTCTCTCTCCCGGGTCGGGCTTTCTCTCTCTCTCTCGCGGGTCGGGCTCTCTCTCTCTCTCTCTCTCTCTCTCGCTCTCTCTCTCTCCTGGGTCGGGCACTCTCTCTCTCTCTCGCTCGCTCTCCCGGGTCGGGCTCTCTCTCTCTCTCCCGGGTCGGGCTCTCTCTCTCTCCCCCGGGTCGGGCTCTCTCTCTCTCTCTCTCTCGGTCGGGCTCTCTCTCTCTCTCTCTCTCGGGTCGGGCTTTCTCTCTCTCTCCCGGGTCGGGGTCGGGCTCTCTCTCTCTCTCTCTCTCTCTCTCTCCCCCGGGTCGGGCTCTCTCTCTCTCTCTCTCTCTCTCTCTCTCCCCCGGGTCGGGCTCTCTTGCTCTCTCTCTCTCTCTCTCTCTCTCTCTCGGGTCGGGCTCTCTCTCGGGTCGGGCTCTCTCTCTCTCTCTCTCCCGGGTCGGGCTCTCTCTCTCTCTCTCTCTCTCTCGGGTCGGGCTCTCTCTCTCCCTCGGGTCGGGCTCTCTCGCTCGCTCTCCCGGGTCGGGCTCTCTCTCTCTCTCTCTCCCGGGTCGGGCTCTCTCTCTCTCTCTTGCTCTCCCGGGTCGGGCTCTCTCTCTCTCCCTCTCTCTCTCTCTCTCTCGGGGCTCTCTCTCTCTCTCTCTCTCTCGGGTCGGGCTCTCTCTCTCTCTCGGGTCGGGCTCTCTCTCTCTCTCCCCCGGGTCGGGCTCTCTCTCTCTCCCGGATCGGGCTCTCTCTCTCTCTCTCTCGGGTCGGGCTCTCTCTCCCAGGTCGGGCTCTCTCTCTCTCTCCCGGGTCGGGCTCTCTCTCTCTCTCTCTCTCTCTCTCTCCCGGGTCGGGCTCTCTCTCTCTCTCTCTCTCTCTCGGGTCGGGCTCTCTCTCTCTCTCTCCCAGGTCGGGCTCTCTCTCTCTCCCGGGTCGGGCACTCTCTCTCTCTCTCGCTCGCTCTCCCGGGTCGGGCTCTCTCTCTCTCTCCCGGGTCGGGCTCTCTCTCTCTCTCCCGGGTCGGGCACTCTCTCTCTCTCTCTCTCACTCTCTCGGGTCGGGCTCGCTCGCTCTCTCTCTCTCTCTCTCTCTCTCCCGGGTCGGGCTCTCTCTCTCTCTCTCTCCCCCGGGTCGGGCTCTCTCTCTCTCGGGTCGGGCTCTCTCTCTCTCTCCCGGGTCGGGCTCTCTCTCTCTCTCTCTCTCCCGGGTCGGGCTCTCTCTCTCTCTCTCGCTCTCCCGGGTCGGGCACTCTCTCTCTCTCTCTCGCTCGCTCTCCCGGGTCGGGCTCTCTCTCTCTCTCTCTCTCTCTCTCTCTCTCTCGCTCTCTCTCTCTCTCGGGTCGGGCTCTCTCTCTCTCTCTCGGGTCGGGCTCTCTCGCTCGCTCTCCCGGGTCGGGCTCTCTCTCTCTCTCTCTCCCGGGTCGGGCTCTCTCTCTCTCGCTCTCCCGGGTCGGGCTCTCTCTCTCTCTCCCCCGGGTCGGGCTCTCTCTCTCTCGGGTCGGGCTCTCTCTCTCTCTCGGGTCGGGCTCTCTCTCTTTCATTCTCTCTCTCTCTCGGGTCGGGCTCTCTCTCTCTCTCCCCCGGGTCGGGCTCTCTCTCTCTCTCTCTCTCTCGGGTCGGGCTCTCTCTCCCAGGTCGGGCTCTCTCTCTCTCTCCCGGGTCGGGCTCTCTCTCTCTCTCTCTCGGGTCGGGCTCTCTCTCTCGGGTCGGGCTCTCTCGCTCTCTCTCTCTCTCTCTCTCTCTCTCTCTCTCGGGTCGGGCTCTCTCTCTCTCTCTCTCTCCCCCAGGTCGGGCTCGCTCTCTCTCCCGGGTCAGGCACTCTCTCTCTCTCTCTCGCTCGCTCTCCCGGGTCGGGCTCTCTCTCTCTCTCTCTCTCTCCTGGGTCGGGCACTCTCTCTCTCTCTCGCTCGCTCTCCCGGGTCGGGCTCTCTCTCTCTCTCCCGGGTCGGGCTTTCTCTCTCTCCCCCGGGTCGGGCTCTCTCTCTCTCTCTCGCGGGTCGGGCTCTCTCTCTCTCTCTCTCGGTCGGGCTCTCTCTCTCTCTCTCTCTCTCCTGGGTCGGGCACTCTCTCTCTCTCTCGCTCGCTCTCCCGGGTCGGGCTCTCTCTCTCTCTCTCTCTCGCGGGTCGGGCTCTCTCTCTCTCTCGGTCGGGCTTTCTCTCTCTCTCCCGGGTCGGGCTCTCTCTCTCTCTCTCTCTCTCTCCCCCGGGTCGGGCTCTCTCTCTCTCCCCCGGGTCGGGCTCTCTCTCTCTCTCCCGGGTCGGGCTCTCTCTCTCTCTCCCGGGTCGGCGGCTCTCTCTCTCTCTCTCGGGTCGGGCTCTCTCTCTTTCCCCCGGGTCGGGCTCTCTCTCTCTCTCTCACTCTCGGGTCGGGCTATCTCTCTCTCTCTCTCTCTCTCTCCCGGGTCGGGCTCTCTCTCTCTCTCTCGGGTCGGGCTCTCTCTCTCTCTCTCTCCCGGGTCGGGCTCTCTCTCTCTCTCTCGGGGGCTCTCTCTCTCTCGGGTCGGGCTCTCTCTCTTTCCCCCGGGTCGGGCTCTCTCTCTCTCTCTCGGGTCGGGCTCTCTCTCTTTCCCGCGGGTCGGGCTCTCTCTCTCTCTCTCTCTCCCCCGGGTCGGGCTCTCTTGCTCTCTCTCTCTCTCTCTCTCTCTCGGGTCGGGCTCTCTCTCTCGGGTCGGGCTCTCTCTCTCTCTCTCCCCCGGGTCGGGCTCTCTCTCTCTCTCTCCCCCGGGTCGGGCTCTCTCTCTCTCTCTCTCTCTCTGGGGTCGGGCTCTCTCTCCCGGGTCGGGCTCTCTCTCTCTCTCTCTCTCTCCCTCCCTCCCGGGTCGGGCTCTCTCTCTCTCTCTCTCTCTCTCCCGGGTCGGGCTCTCTCTCTCTCTCTTCCGGGTCGGGCTCTCTCTCTCTCTCTCTCTCTCTCTCTCCCCCGGGTCGGGCTCTCTCTCTCTCTCTCTCCCTCCCTCCCGGGTCGGGCTCTCTCTCTCTCTCTCTCTCTCCCGGGTCGGGCTCTCTCTCTCTCTCTCTCTCTCTCGGGTCGGGCTCTCTCTCTCTCTCTCTCTCTGTCCCGGGTCGGGCTCTCTCTCTCTCTCTCTCTGTCTGTCTCGGGTCGGGCTCTCTCTCTCTCTCTCTCTCTCTCGGGTCGGGCTCTCTCTCTCTCTCCCCCGGGTCGGGCTCTCTCTCTCCCTCCCGGGTCGGGCTCTCTCTCTCTCTCTCTCTCTCTCGGGTCGGGCTCTCTCTCTCTCTCTCTCTCACGGGTAGGGCTCTCTCTCTCTCTCTCTCTCTGTCTGTCTGTCTCGGGTCGGGCACTCTCTCTCTCTCTCTGTCTCGGGTCGGGCTCTCTCTCTCTCTCTCTCTCTCTCTGTCCCAGGTCGGGCTCTCTCTCTCTCTCTGTCTCGGGTCGGGCTCTCTCACTCTCTCTCTCTCTCTCTCTCGGGTCGGGCTCTCTCTCTCTCCCCCGGGTCGGGCTCTCTCCCTCTCTCTCTCGGGTCGGGCTCTCTCTCTCTCCCCCGGGTCGG
>CM059433.1:43360397-43520397 GCA_030390025.1 Squalus acanthias | reverse complement strand
TCGGGCTCTCTCTCTCTCTCTCTCTCTCTCGGGTCGGGCTCTCTCTCTCTCTCTCTCTCTCTCGGGTCGGGCTCTCTCTCTCTCTCTCTCTGGGGTCGGGCTCTCTCTCTCTCTCTCTCTCTCTCTCGGGTCGGGCTCTCTCTCTCTCTCTCTCTCTCTCGGGTCGGGCTCTCTCTCTCTCTCTCTCTCGGGTCGGGCTCTCTCTCTATCTCTCTCTCTCTCTCTCGGGTCGGGCTCTCTCTCTCTCTCTCTCTCTCTCTCTCGGGTCGGGCTCTCTCTCTCTCTCTCGGGTCGGGCTCTCTCTCTCTCTCTCTCTCTCTCTCTCGGGTCGGGCTCTCTCTCTCTGGGGTCGGGCTCTCTCTCTCTCGGGTCGGGCTCTCTCTCTCTCTCTCTCTCGGGTCGGGCTCTCTCTCTCTCTCTCTCCCGGGTCGGGCTCTCTCTCTCTCTCTCTCTCTCCCGGGTCGGGGCTCTCTCTCTCTCTCTCCCGGGTCGGGCTCTCTCTCTCTCTCTCTCGGGTCGGGCTCTCTCTCTCTCTCTCGGGTCGGGCTCTCTCTCTCGGGTCGGGCTCTCTCTCTCTCTCTCCCGGGTCGGGCTCTCTCTCTCTCGGGTCGGGCTCTCTCTCTCTCTCTCTCTCTCTCGGGTCGGGCTCTCTCTCTCTCTCTCTCGGGTCGGGCTCTCTCTCTCTCTCTCGGGTCGGGCTCTCTCTCTATCTCTCTCTCTCTCGGGTCGGGCTCTCTCTCTCTGGGGTCGGGCTCTCTCTCTCTCTCTCGGGTCGGGCTCTCTCTCTCTCTCTCTCTCTCTCGGGTCGGGCTCTCTCTCTCTGGGGTCGGGCTCTCTCTCTCTCTCCCGGGTCGGGCTCTCTCTCTCTCTCTCTCTCTCTCTCGGGTCGGGCTCTCTCTCTCTGGGGTCGGGCTCTCTCTCTCTCTCTCGGGTCGGGCTCTCTCTCTCTCTCTCTCTCGGGTCGGGCTCTCTCTCTCTCTCGGGTCGGGCTCTCTCTCTCTCTCTCCCGGGTCAGGCTCTCTCTCTCTCCCGGGTCGGGCTCTCGCTCTCTCTCTCCCGGGTCAGGCTCTCTCTCTCTCCCGGGTCGGGCTCTCTCTCTCTGGGGTCGGGCTCTCTCTCTCTCGGGTCGGGCTCTCTCTCTCTCTCTCTCTCGGGTCGGGCTCTCTCTCTCTCTCCCAGGTCGGGCTCTCTCTCTCTCTCGGGTCGGGCTCTCTCTCTCTGGGGTCGGGCTCTCTCTCTCTCTCTCTGGTCGGGCTCTCTCTCTCTCTCCCGGGTCGGGCTCTCTCTCTCTCTCCCGGGTCAGGCTCTCTCTCTCTCTCTCTCTCTCGGGTCGGGCTCTCTCTCTCTCTCCCAGGTCGGGCTCTCTCTCTCTCTCCCGGGTCGGGCTCTCTCTCTCTCTCTCCCAGGTCGGGCTCTCTCTCTCTCTCCCGGGTCGGGCTCTCTCTCTCTCTCTCTGGGGTCGGGCTCTCTCTCTCTCTCGGGTCGGGCTCTCTCTCTCTCTCTCTCTCCCGGGTCGGGCTCTCTCTCTCTCTCTCTCCCGGGTCGGGCTCTCTCTCTCTCTCTCCCGGGTCGGGCTCTCTCTCTCTGGGGTCGGGCTCTCTCTCTCTCTCCCGGGTCGGGCTCTCTCTCTCTCTCTCTCTCTCCCGGGTCGGGCTCTCTCTCTCTCTCTCCCGGGTCGGGCTCTCTCTCTCTCTCTCTGGGGACGGGCTCTCTCTCTCTCTCTCTCTCTCTCTCTGGGGACGGGCTCTCTCTCTCTCTCTGGGGACGGGCTCTCTCTCTCTCTCTCCCGGGTCGGGCTCTCTCTCTCTCTCTCCCGGGTCGGGCTCTCTCTCTCTCTCTCCCGGGTCGGGCTCTCTCTCTCTCTCTCTCTCTCTGGGGACGGGCTCTCTCTCTCTCTCTCTCTCTGGGGACGGGCTCTCTCTCTCTCTCTCCCGGGTCGGGCTCCTTCTCTCTCTCTCTCTCTCTGGGGTCGGGCTCTCTCTCTCTCTCTGGGGTCGGGCTCTCTCTCTCTCTCTGGGGTCGGGCTCTCTCTCTCTCTCTGGGGTCGGGCTCTCTCTCTCTCTCTCTCCCGGGTCGGGCTCCTTCTCTCTCTCTCTCTCTGGGGTCGGGCTCTCTCTCTCTCTCTGGGGACGGGCTCTCTCTCTCTCTCTCTCTCCCGGGTCGGGCTCTCTCTCTCTCTCTCTCTCTCCCGGGTCGGGCTCCTTCTCTCTCTCTCTCTCTGGGGTCGGGCTCTCTCTCTCTCTCTCTCTGGGGACGGGCTCTCTCTCTCTCTCTCTCTCTGGGGACGGGCTCTCTCTCTCTCTCTCCCGGGTCGGGCTCCTTCTCTCTCTCTCTCTCTCTGGGGTCGGGCTCTCTCTCTCTCTCTGGGGTCGGGCTCTCTCTCTCTCTCTGGGGTCGGGCTCTCTCTCTCTCTCTGGGGACGGGCTCTCTCTCTCTCTCTCTCTCCCGGGTCGGGCTCCTTCTCTCTCTCTCTCTCTGGGGACGGGCTCTCTCTCTCTCTCTCTCTCCCGGGTCGGGCTCTCTCTCTCTCTCTCTCCCTCCCGGGTCGGGCTCTCTCTCTCTCTCTCTCTGTCTGTCTCGGGTCGGGCTCTCTCTCTCCCTCCCGGGTCGGGCTCTCTCTCTCTCTCTCACTCTCTCTCTCGGGTCGGGCTCTCTCTCTCTCTCTCTCTCTCTGTCTGTCTCGGGTCGGGCTCTCTCTCTCCCTCCCGGGTCGGGCTCTCTCTCTCTCTCTCACTCTCTCTCTCGGGTCGGGCTCTCTCTCTCTCCCTCCCGGGTCGGGCTCTCTCTCTCTCTCTCTCTCTCTCTCCCGGGTTGGGCTCTCTCTCTCTCTCTCTCTCTCCCGGGTCGGGCTCCCTCTCTCTCTCTCCCGGGTCGGGCTCCCTCTCTCTCTCTCTCCCGGGTCGGGCTCTCTCTCTCTCTCTCTCTCCCGGGTCGGGCTCCCTCTCTCTCTCTCTCCCGGGTCGGGCTCCCTCTCTCTCTCTCTCTCTCCCGGGTCGGGCTCTCTCTCTGTCTGTCTCGGGTTGGGCTCCCTCTCTCTCTCTCTCGGGTCGGGCTCTCTCCCTCACTCCCGGGTCGGGCTCTCTCTCTCTCTCTCTCGGGTCGGGCTCTCTCCCTCACTCCCGGGTCGGGCTCTCTCTCTCTCTCTCTCGGGTCGGGCTCTCTCCCTCACTCCCGGGTCGGGCTCTCTCTCTCTCTCTCTCTCTCTCCCGGGTCGGGCTCTCTCTCTCTCTCTCTCGGGTCGGGCTCTCTCTCTCTCTCTCTCTCGGGTCGGGCTCTCTCTCTCTCTCTCTCGGGTCGGGCTCTCTCTCTCTCTCTCGGGTCGGGCTCTCTCTCTCTCGGGTCGGGCTCTCTCTCTCTCTCTCGGGTCGGGCTCTCTCTCTCTCTCTCTCTCTCTCGGGTCGGGCTCTCTCTCTCTCTCGGGTCGGGCTCTCTCTCTCTCTCTCTCTCGGGTCGGGCTCTCTCTCTCTCTCTCTCGGGTCGGGCTCTCTCTCTCTCTCTCTCTCTCTCGGGTCGGGCTCTCTCTCTCTCTCTCGGGTCGGGCTCTCTCTCTCTCTCTCTCGGGGGCTCTCTCTCTCTCTCTCTCGGGTCGGGCTCTCTCTCTCTCTCTCCTCGGTCAGGCTCTCTCTCTCTCCCGGGTCGGGCTCTCTCTCTCGGGTCGGGCTCTCTCTCTCTCTCTCTCGGGTCGGGCTCTCTCTCTCTCTCTCTCGGGTCGGGCTCTCTCTCTCTCTCTCTCGGGTCGGGCTCTCTCTCTCTCTCTCTCGGGTCGGGCTCTCTCTCTCTCTCTCCTGGGTCAGGCTCTCTCTCTCTCCCGGGTCGGGCTCTCTCTCTCTCTCTCTCTCGGGTCGGGCTCTCTCTCTCTCTCTCTCGGGTCGGGCTCTCTCTCTCTCTCTCTCGGGTCGGGCTCTCTCTCTCTCTCTCCTGGGTCAGGCTCTCTCTCTCTCCCGGGTCGGGCTCTCTCTCTCTCTCGGGTCGGGCTCTCTCTCTCTCTCTCTCGGGTCGGGCTCTCTCTCTCTCTCTCTCTCTCGGGTCGGGCTCTCTCTCTCTCTCTCCTGGGTCAGGCTCTCTCTCTCTCCCGGGTCGGGCTCTCTCTCTCTCTCTCTCTCGGGTCGGGCTCTCTCTCTCGGGTCGGGCTCTCTCTCTCTCTCTCTCTCTCGGGTCGGGCTCTCTCTCTATCTCTCTCTCTCTCTCGGGTCGGGCTCTCTCTCTCTGGGGTCGGGCTCTCTCTCTCTCTCTCTGGGGTCGGGCTCTCTCTCTCTCTCTCGGGTCGGGCTCTCTCTCTCTCTCTCTCTCTCTCTCTCTCGGGTCGGGCTCTCTCTCTCTCTCGGGTCGGGCTCTCTCTCTCTCTCTCCCGGGTCAGGCTCTCTCTCTCTCCCGGGTCGGGCTCTCGCTCTCTCTCTCCCGGGTCAGGCTCTCTCTCTCTCCCGGGTCGGGCTCTCTCTCTCTGGGGTCGGGCTCTCTCTCTCTCGGGTCGGGCTTTCTCTCTCTCTCCCAGGTCGGGCTCTCTCTCTCTCTCTCGGGTCGGGCTCTCTCTCTCTCTCTCGGGTCGGGCTCTCTCTCTCTCTCTCTCGGGTCGGGCTCTCTCTCTCTCTCCCAGGTCGGGCTCTCTCTCTCTCTCGGGTCGGGCTCTCTCTCTCTCTCTCTGGTCGGGCTCTCTCTCTCTCTCCCGGGTCGGGCTCTCTCTCTCTCTCCCGGGTCGGGCTCTCTCTCTCTCTCTCTCTCTCTCTCGGGTCGGGCTCTCTCTCTCTCTCCCAGGTCGGGCTCTCTCTCTCTCTCCCGGGTCGGGCTCTCTCTCTCTCTCTCTCCCAGGTCGGGCTCTCTCTCTCTCTCCCGGGTCGGGCTCTCTCTCTCTCTCTCTCTCTCTCCCGGGTCGGGCTCTCTCTCTCTGGGGTCGGGCTCTCTCTCTCTCTCGGGTCGGGCTCTCTCTCTCTCTCTCTCTCTCCCGGGTCGGGCTCTCTCTCTCTCTCTCTCTCCCGGGTCGGGCTCTCTCTCTCTCTCTCCCGGGTCGGGCTCTCTCTCTCTGGGGTCGGGCTCTCTCTCTCTCTCCCGGGTCGGGCTCTCTCTCTCTCTCTCTCTCTCCCGGGTCGGGCTCTCTCTCTCTCTCTCCCGGGTCGGGCTCTCTCTCTCTCTCTCTCTCTGGGGACGGGCTCTCTCTCTCTCTCTCTCTGGGGACGGGCTCTCTCTCTCTCTCTCTCTCCCGGGTCGGGCTCTCTCTCTCTCTCTCCCGGGTCGGGCTCTCTCTCTCTCTCTCTCTGGGGACGGGCTCTCTCTCTCTCTCTCTCTCTGGGGACGGGCTCTCTCTCTCTCTCTCCCGGGTCGGGCTCCTTCCCTCTCTCTCTCTCTCTCTGGGGTCGGGCTCTCTCTCTCTCTCTGGGGACGGGCTCTCTCTCTCTCTCCCGGGTCGGGCTCTCTCTCTCTCTCTCTCTCTCCCGGGTCGGGCTCCTTCTCTCTCTCTCTCTCTCTGGGGTCGGGCTCTCTCTCTCTGGGGACGGGCTCTCTCTCTCTCTCTCTCTGGGGACGGGCTCTCTCTCTCTCTCTCCCGGGTCGGGCTCCTTCTCTCTCTCTGGGGTCGGGCTCTCTCTCTCTCTCTGGGGTCGGGCTCTCTCTCTCTCTCTCCCGGGTCGGGCTCCTTCTCTCTCTCTCTCTCTCTGGGGTCGGGCTCTCTCTCTCTCTCTGGGGACGGGCTCTCTCTCTCTCTCTGGGGACGGGCTCTCTCTCTCTCTCTCTCCCGGGCTCCTTCTCTCTCTCTCTCTCTGGGGTCGGGCTCTCTCTCTCTCTCTGGGGACCGGCTCTCTCTCTCCCGGGTCGGGCTCTCTCTCTCTCCCGGGTCGGGCTCTCTCTCTCTCTCTCTCTCCCGGGTCGGGCTCTCTCTCTCTCTCTCTCTCCCGGGTCGGGCTCTCTCTCTCTCTCTCTCCCGGGTCGGGCTCTCTCTCTCTCTCTCTCTCTCCCGGGTCGGGCTCTCTCTCTCTCTCTCCCGGGTCGGGCTCTCTCTCTCTCTCTCCCGGGTCGGGCTCTCTCTCTCTCTCTCTCTCTCCCGGGTCGGGCTCTCTCTCTCTCTCTCTCTCCCGGGTCGGGCTCTCTCTCTCTCTCTCTCTCTCCCGGGTCGGGCTCTCTCTCTCTCTCTCTCTCCCGGGTCGGGCTCTCTCTCTCTCTCTCTCTCTCCCGGGTCGGGCTCTCTCTCTCTCTCTCCCTGGTCGGGCTCTCTCTCTCTCTCTCTCTCTCCCGGGTCGGGCTCTCTCTCTCTCCCGGGTCTCTCAGTTTCTCACCCTTCTCTCCGCCGTTTTTTCGCCATTTTCCCACTTGTCCCGGAAGCACGCTGTTGCATCCGTCCCCGGAATCGGTCCCCGACCCCCAGAGCCCGGCATGAGGTTCCGACCTCGGCCGGCCGCCGGAAGTGGATCCGCGGGTCCCACTTCGCGAGGGTTGGCGGCTTCCTGCCTTTGTTCAGTTGCTGAATGTACCAAGTGATGATCACATTTCGACCTCAGCTGCAGACGTCAGGTTCAGCATAATCGGCAGTTGCAGATTATCTCCAGGGCAGTTAGCAACACAGCTTTGGACAAAATAAACTGAAGGGTAGAAATCACTGACACTCTTGCTTCTCCCCTCCTAGCTGTCTATACAATGCAGGCGATTGGCATTCATCGTTTTGAGGGAACAACAGGTTTAATCCCAAATCACCAGGTTTTAATCCGGCAGGAGCTGGCCCTACAGGACACTCATGTAATCACACTTTGTGCAAGCCTCGACAATAGGCTATTCAGCTGTGAAGAGCATCACCCTGCGTCCACACCGGCAGTTTCCAGAAAGGACCAGTGGTCAGCAATCAGAAGCGCGATTCTGACCTGCCGCTCCCTACTCTGTGATGGCAAGTCCAATTAGAACACCCCGAATCCCACCCACCCTGGCTGAGACCAGTGAACGCAGCAAATACTAGGGACTGGTGAAAGGTCATCGACCTGCAACGTTAACTCTTTCTCCCTCCACAGCTGCTGCCCGACCTGCTGAGTATTTCCAGCATTTTCTATTTTTATATTAGAGACTTAGGACTGCATAGCTCAGTAATAACTCAATCATTGAAAGCAAATCCCAGAACTATATATTATTGTAATAAGCAGTAGTTATTATGGACGTTCTGCACTCCAAGCACACCCTCTAACAATCAGCAAGATAACCACTATAGTGTATTATGAAACAGATCCCCAGAAAATAAGCTCTGATGCTAAAAAAAAAAATTTGCATTCATATCACACTTTCATGACCTCAGTACCTCCCACCGCACTTTACAATCCAATGAAGTACTTTTGAAGTGTAGTCACTGTTGAAATACAGCAGCCAATCAGCAGTACGGCAGATCCCATAAACAGCAATGGGATAATGACCAGATCATCTGTTTTAGTGATGTTGGTTGAGGAATAAATATTGGCCAGGACAACAGGGAGAACTCCCCTGCTCTTCAAATAGTGGCATGGGATCTTTTACACCTTCCTGAGAGGGCAGGCAGTGCCTCAGTTTAACCTCATGCGAAAGACAGCCGTTACAGAAACAGATGGGGGTGAACCAGTGAAGGGATTTATACACGATTACAGAGTTTTAAATTGGAGGCACTGAGGAGCCAGGAGCAAATGTTGGTCAGTGAGGACATCAGGGTGATGAATGAACAAGGCTTAGCGTGGGATAGGATACAGGCAGCAGGGTTTTGGATGAGCTTTATGGAGGATAGGAGGCCGGCCAGGAGAGAATTGCAATAATCAAGTGTGGAGGTTAACAAAGGCATAGATGAGAGTTTCAGCAGTGGATGGGCTAATGCGGCCGGCGGGGGGGGGAAAGAGAGACGGGTGATGCTACAAAGGTGGAAGTAGGCGGTCACGGTGATGGAGAGGATATGGGGATCGGAAGCTCAGCTCAGGGTAAAATAGAGCGCCACGGTTGGGAACAGTCTGGTTGAACAGGAAACAGGGAGAGAAGTGAAATCGGGAGCCAAATACACTGGCTTCAGTCTTCCCAATGTTTAGGTGGGAGAAATTGCGGCTCATCCAAGACTGGATGTCGGACAAGCAGTGTCACAACACAAGAGGCAGTGGAGGAATTGAGAGAGCTGATGTAGAGGCAGAACTGGGCGTCATCAGCGTACAAGTGAAAGCTGACCATGAGGCAGCATAAATGAGGAAGAGGTACTGCGAAGGCAATGGTGCAGGGAAAAGAAGCCATAGCTGGAGATCCTCTGGCTACAATCAAATAGGCAAGAGTGGAACCAAGCGAGGACAGTCCTACCAGTGGAGTAGAGGTTGGAGAAGGGTGATGCGGTTGATCATGCCAAAAGCTGCAGGAAGAACAAGGAGGGACAATGGACCACGGTCACAGTCACAGAGCATGTTGTTTGTGGCTTTGGGCCCTTTCATCGGAACAGGAGTAGGGCATTCAGTTAGATCATGGCTGATCGGTATCTTAACTCCATCTACCCACCTTGGTTCCCAAACAAAAATCTATCAATCTCAGTCTTGAAAATTTCAATTGACCTAGTTTTGATGTGGTGGGGAGGTGGAAACCTGATTGGAGAGCTTTAAACGGGGAAGTGCGGGAGATGGGTACGGATTTGGAACTTGGAAAGAAAAGGGAGGTTGTAGATGGGGCTGGTAGTTTACAAGGACAGGGTGGGGTGGGAGGTGGGTAGGGTTGCCAACCCTCCAGGATTACCCTGGAATCTCCAGGAATTGGAAGTTGAATCCCCAGGACACTGCTGCGAGCAAAAACCCAAGAGGTAAATAATTTTTTTCCCACATTCTTGGAACACTTTTGTTATAGAAATATTGGAAATGGAAAAAAAAAGGCTGTTCAACTGGACAAGGCTGTTAGAGGCGGGAGGTCACCTCCAGGAATATGTCCAACCAGAGGGGGTGGGGTCCTGGTGCTTGTTTCAGTGACGCCCTCCCTGACCACATTGTGGGACACAGTTATACGAGTCAAACAGTGATGTTGTAACTATTAAAACCTCGTTTACTCAACACATTTATTGAGCTAAAAACCCAGGTTCGGTGTGCTAGAAAGAAAACATTTTCACAAACTATGGCATTTTATTTCAAATGGAAGCCTTTGAATTTGCTTACATTTTTTTTTACAATAAATTACATAATTTCCAATCTTTTTTGGAATCTAATAAATATTATATAACTTTCAATAAGTTTTTTTTAAAGTACATTGAGCTGTCAAACAAAGGTCCCACAGTCATGTACAGGGTCAAAATATTCTGAAACCAGTCAAAAATTATTTTAAGAGCACAAGCTACACAGACCAAACAAATAGGCTTTTCCTACAAAGATCCTGTGTTAATTCAGAGGCGAATGAAACCCAACAGCTACAAACATAAAACCACCTGGCAGGTCTTGCGAAAAGACGCACGCCCTCTCACACTTTTTTGATACCTTTTTAAAAAAGATAAAAAGCAACATGCTAACTTTGAATCGAGGTACACCAAAGTTACCATAAAAACAGTGAAACAGTCTGTACAGAGACGTGCAGTGCATCAACAGCACTGCTCTTTAAATACAACTCCAAGGAGGGGGACGGGGGTGTTCTAAATATACAAAAGGCATTATAAAAAGTAAAGGGATCACGGGTAAGTACATGTGTCAGACAAAGAACAGACTCATTGTTACATACAACATAAAATTCGGGCAAAAGGTTTTTTTTTTGTTTATTCCAGGGCTTGGCTGTGTACTGTGTATCTCGATTTCAAATCCTCCGATGCCACCGTAATAATCACAGCAGATCCCAAAGAGCGCAGGTAGGCAGTCGAGACACAGCCCAGACGTGTATGAAGACTGCTTTTGATCCTGCCTCGCTAATGATAAAATGAGCATTAGAAACCAAATATTTTATATGCTTTCAGAAAAAAAAAATCCCCTTTCATTTACAAGGAAAAAAAACACAAAAATATAACTTGTCATCATTTCCCTAGAATAAATATATCTTTTAGGCTGGCAAGTACAATGTTCATATACACAGTTTTTTAAAGAATTTTTTACAGTTTTTGTTAGCTATTTTCTCTCATTTTTATTTTTTTGACGAAATGTTCTGTATCAAAATTAAAGAAAAAATATCAATGACTTTATATAAAAATGACAAAATAGGTTTCCTCTCCAACTTAACAGGTCAGGGAAAACTCACAGTAACCTTTCCCCTAGATCTGAACCTGTAAATACAAGGCAGTAATCAGGAAGGAATCTCGTATGCATTTTGGTTACACATTGAAGGCTGATGCCAAAAGCACTGTATTCCAGCGCTCACTGCCTGCTGTAGTCTTTGAATAACCTGTGCTTGTGTTACACAAAATAATGCAAGCAATCTTTCTCTTTTGTTTGTTGTGGTTTTAAAAACAGTAACAGTAAAATTCATTTAAGAAACAGCAAGCTTGTGCGATAAAAGAGAACCAAATCAATACCAGAGATCGTCAAATGGTCCGGCTTCAACTGGGGGGGGAGGGGGGAAAAAAAAAAACAGATCGAGCCCACAGGTACGCTGCCGGAGCTGGTTAAAATCGGCCCAGTAAAATGGCGTGCCACATACGGAATCTTCAGGCAAGGAACGTAAAGAGGCAGAAGTCCCTTTCAGCCTACCCCTCACCAAAAAAAATTTATGATAAGGCCCGCCCACCAACAGTTACAGGATTCCCAGACAGACTGCAAATGGTTATTGCTCCGACAGAACACTTCATTCTACTTCTTCATCTTCATGAAAGTGCACTTAAGTGCTACGTTAGTTTTGCTGAGAAGCAGTTTTTCTTGTGGAGTATAGTGCTAGCTGAATTTTTTTCTGTTCTGTAGTTTTCTTTGTGCCTCTATCCAGCGTCTTTTTTAAAAAAAATTAATTAAAATAACAAAAAATAAAATAAAAGCAGCCGCGGGAGCCGTTTTAAGTGCACTGTGCGTCGGGAGGTCCTTTCATCACCTACATTCCACCGACAGCCCATTCTGTGACGAGTTGGATACGGACGGGTCGGCCAGCGTTAGCATGACGGCCGCCGTGAGGGAGCTGGACGAGGGCGAGGAAGAGGAGGATGCCGTCGTCGCAGAGGCATTTGCTGCGGATTAGAAATAAAAACACAAAATGAAATTGTTGAAAATTTTCCCAAGTTAAATTACACGGACATCAGCTGGAAAGAAAAAAGTTGCATTTATATCGCGCCTTTAACAAATTCAGGACGCCCTAAAGCGTTTCACAGCCAATGAAGTACTTTTGAAATGTAATCACTGTTGTAATGTAGGAAATGTAACAGCCAATTTGTGCACAGCAAGCTCCCACAAACAGCAATGTGAAAATGACCAGATCATCTGTTTTTAGTGATGTTGGTTGAGGGATAAATATTGGCCAGGACACCGGGGGAAAACTCCCCTGCTCTTTTTTGAAATAATGCCGTGGGATCTTTTACATCCATCTGAGGGGGCAGACCAGGCTGACACTCCCAGTGCAGTACTGAGGGAGCGGTGCACTGTCGGAAGTGCCGTCTTTCGGATGAGATGTTAAACCGAGGCCCCATCTGTTCTCTCAGGTGGATGTAAAAGATTCCATGGCACTATTTCAAAGAGGAGCAGGGGAGTTTTCCCCCAGTGTCCTGGCCAATATTTATCCCTCAACCAACATCACTAAAAAACCAGATGATCTGGTCATTATCACATTGCTGTTTGCGGGAGCTTGCTGTGTGTAAATTGGCTGCCGCGTTTCCTAAATTGCAACAGTGACTCCGCTTCATAAAGTGTCTAATTGGTTGTAAAGTGCTTTGGGACGTCCTGAGGTTGTGAAAGGCGCTATATAAATGCAAGTCTTTCTCCCCCCACCCCCCTTTAACAGTCAGGTGCCTGTTGCGCTGGGCCCCACTGCGCATTAGAGACCCAGTTCCCTCTCGGTGGGAACACAGGGGGCCAACTCCCAGTGTTCATATTCCCACTCCCAGCTTCCTTACCCGTAGAGTCCACGGCAACAATGGGATCTCGGAGCTCTGAATGAAGAGCTAGCTCCAGAACAGATAAGATGGGCCAAACAGCCTCCCTCTGAGCTGTCATTTCTATGATTCTTTTAGCAACAACAACAACTTGCATTTATATAGCATCTTTAATGTAGTAAAACGTCCCAAGGCGCTTCACAGGAGCGTTAAACAAAATTTGACACCGAGCCACATAAGGAGATATTAGGACGCGACCAAAAGCTTGGTCAAAAAGGTAGGTTTTAAGGAACGTCTTAAAGGAGGCGGTAGAGGGAGCAAGTGGGTTTTCAGATCAGAGAAATTAAAACCCGTTGAGTAACAGTACAAATTCTTTGAATGGGAATGTGAAAATGCCCAAAGTGCTGGCGGACTTACTATCGCGGTCCTTCTTTTTCATGCGTTTTCTTCTTCTGTCGATGGAGGCCACCTCCGATTTTAGGGAGAGGTAATGTCGCCTGATTTCCTGCAGCTTCTCCTGAAGGAATGTGATGCGTTCCACACCGCTCATGTTTTCAACATCAGCTGTAAGCAGAGTTTTTAAAACAATGACCGACTGTCAGAAGATCTCATTCATAATCCACATGCCTGCAGCAATCATCTGTTTAAAGTCTTACCATACTTCAACCTCAACAACAACAACTTGCATTTATACAGCACCTTTAACGTAGTAAAACATCCCAAGCTGCTTTACAGGAGCGTTATCAAACAAAATTTGACACTGAGCCACATAAGGTGCTTAAAGACAGAGACAGAGGCAGAGAGGTTGAGGGAGGGAATTCCAGAGCTTAGGGCCTGAGCAGCTGAAGGCACAGCCACCAATGGTTGAGCGATTATAATCAGGGATGCTCAAGAGGGCAGAATTGGAGGAGCGCAGATATCTCTGGTGGGCTGTGGGGCTGAAGGAGATTACAGAGATAGGGAGGGGCGAGGCCATGGAGGAATTTGAAAACAAGGATGAGAATTTTGAAATCGCGGCATTACTTAACTGAGAGCCAACGTAGGTCAGTGAGCACGGGAGTGATGGCTGAACGGGACTTGGTGCGAGTTGAGACACAGGCAGCCGAGTTTTGGATGACCTCAAGTTTACGTAGGGTCGAACATGGGAGGCCAGCCAGGAGTGCGTTAGAATAGTCAAGTCTAGAGGTAACAAAGACATGGATGAGGGTTTCAGCAGCAGATGAGCTGAGGCAGGGACAGAGTCGGACAATGTTACGGAGGTGCAAATAGGCGGTCTTCATTTTGCCGCGGATGTGGTCAGAAGCTCATCGAGGTCAAATATGACACCAAGGTTGCGAACAGTCTGCTTCAGCCTCATACAGATGCTAGGGAGAGGGATGGAGGCGGTGGCTTTAGAAATAAATTTAGCGTACTTCATACTGGGGACTGTTGGTGTACACAGATAAAACTACCAAGCTGTACAAACCATACAAGTCAGCACCACAGGGGATAAACCATCGCTGCTGAGGTGTGGTCCATACAACAGGCAGGGGAATCACCTGGGGTGTTGCTCACCAGTTGTCTCTTATTAAAACCTTGCATCCTGCAACAGACAATGCATGATATAATCTGGCCGATAACCTGTGGGAGTCTGCACTGAAAGTAATAACTGCGTTCATTTTACTTTAACTATCTCTGATTTGTCTCTTTTTGTGTTCTCTTTGTTTGTCTTCTACTTTCCTCCTGTGTTTCTCTCTGTCGCACGCTTTTCTCACTGCACGAGGCTAATAATTTAGAATCATAGAATGGTTACAGCACGGAAGGCGGCCATTCGAGCCGGTGTCGGCTCTCCGCTCGAGCACTTCAGCTAGTCCCACTCCCCTGCCCTTTCCCTGTAGCCCTACAAATTTCTTTCTTTCAGATACTTATCCAACTCCCTTTTGAAAGCAGTGATTGAATCTTCCTCCACCATCGTTCCAGGCAGTGCATTCCAGATCTTAACCACTCGCTGCGTAAAAAAGTTTTTTCTTACGTCACCTTTGGTTCTTTTGCCAGTCACCTTAAATCTGCGTCTTCTGGTTCTCGACTCTTCTGCCAAAGGGAACAGTTTCTCTCTATCTACTCTGTCCAGGCCCCTCATTATTTTGAACACCTCTATCAAATCTCCTCTCAATCTTCTCTGCTCTAAGGAGAACAACCCTAGCTTCTCCAGTCTATCATCCTAACTGAAGTCCCTCATTCCTGGAATCATTCTCGTAAATCTTTTCTGCACCTTCTCTAAGGCCTTCACATCCTTCCTAAAGTGTGGTGCCCAGAATTGGACACAGTACTCCAGTTAGAGCCAGACTAGTGTTTTATACAGGTTCATCATAATTTCCACACTTTTGTACTCTATGGGCTGGATTTTCCAAGCCCCATGAAGGCAGGACAGCCGGTAAATTCGGAAAGTGGGGGCGGATGGCAAAGCCGCCCCCGTGCCCTTTTGCCAGGAGGCGGGAAGATGTGCAGCTTCGGGTCCCATCTCCTGCAGGCGGGAAAGGCATTTAAAACTTTTAACTGCCTGTTAACAGGCAGGAAAAAAGGATTAGTGCCATTTTACCGTCACAGGTGAAGGCTTCCCGACCTCGGAGAACCCCGCCAGGTTGGAGGAGACGTGGAGGAGGTCTGCGGCGGTCGGAGGCACCTGGAAGTAAGGTGTAGAGGTGAGTGATGGATGCAAGTGTGGTGTAAGTATGCAAGGTGAGTGATAAGTTTTAAAAAGTGTTCACTTACCTTGTTTTCTTTCTACAGCCTTCAGCCGTGGTGGATCGGGAGAGCCGACATCCTCCTAGTCAATTTCACAGACTGGCTGATGGAACCTCCGATCCAACAGCCATGTGAAATTTACAAATTTGAAAGGTTTGATGAGTCCTGAACACAAGGTCTCATCAAACTAAAGGGAATGTCAGTGTTTGACAGCTTCACAGAGCTGTCAAACGCTGACATTTCTTCTTTCAAGAAGTCTTGACAGATAGCACGTCTGATGTTGCCGTGATCTGTCAGTGACTTCCTCCCTAATTGGCCTGCTGAGCCTGCAGGGCGGGCTAAACAAGCTCAATCAGGGGAAAATCCCTCTGGTTGGTCAGGCGAGGATGAAGGCGGGACATTGACACGACAAGCAGCTGTCCCGCCTCCAACTCCTCTCCATTCACAAAATCCAGCCCTATACTTCTACTTATGAAGCCCAGGATACCGTAAACCTTTTTTAACTGCTCGCTCAACCTGCCCTGCCACTTTCAACGATTTGTGCACATATACCCTTTTCGTGCATCCCCTTCAGGATTGTGCCATTCAGTTTATATGTCCACTCCTCATTCTTTCTACCAAAATATATCACTTCACACTTTTCTGCGTTAAATTTCATCTGCCACGTGTCCGCCCATTTCACCAGTCTGTTTATGTCTTCCTGAAGTCTAACACTCTCCTCCTCACTGTTCACTATACTTCCAAGTTTTGTGTCATCTGCAAATTCTGAAGTTGTGCCCTGTACACCCAAGTCCAAGTCATTAATATGCATCAAGAAAAGCAGTACCGACCCCTGGGGAACACCACTGTGTACCTTCCTCCAGTCCGGCATAAGTTACTGCATGAGACTAACACATGAGGTCCGTTACTGCACGTGGGCGATATGTGATATACATGACTGCACAAGGGCAATATGTTCTCAACGTAACTGCTACTGCTAAATTCCCATCAGTCAGCTCAGCAGGGACGATGGAGCCGAATTAATTCACTCCATTGCCGCTATAGTCACCTGTGACAAGTCACTGTTGACATTAACTATCCAGAGCTTCCTTCGTCTTCCTCAGCCTCTTGTTCCATGTACCTCTGTAGGCAGGGCCAAGAAAGGTATTCCAGCTGTCTCCATTCTTGAAACCATCGCAGTTTCAACCATCAAATCATCTTCTCTTCCATGCCAGGCAGCACACGCAGCAGCCAATCCCTTCCACTGCTTCAGATCCAGAAGGTGGGTTGTTTCCGCAATGAAGACCCCTTTGTATGTGGACAGGTCATTAGCCTGACTCACAACAACAACTTGTATTTATATAGCACCTTTAACGTAGTAAAACATCCCAAGGTGCTGCACAGGAGTATTTTAAGACAAAAAATGACACCGTTCCACATAAGGACAAATTAGGGCAGGTGACCAAAAGCTTGGTCAGAGGTAGGTTTTAAGGAGTGTCTTAAAGAAGGAAAGAGAGGTAGCGAGGCAGACAGATTTAGGCAGGGAATTCCAGAGCTTAGGACCTAGGCAACAGAAGGCACGGCCACCAAAGGTTGAGCCAATATAATCAGGGATGCTCAAGAGGGCAGAATTAGAGGAGCGCAGATATCTCCAGGGGTGGGGGGGTGGTTGTGGGGCTGAAGGAGATTACAAAGATAGGGAGGGGCGAGGCCATGGAGGGATTTGAAAACAAGGATAAGAATTTTGAAATCAAGGCGCTGCTTAACCAGGAGCCAATGTAGGTCAGCGAGCACAGGGGTGATGGGTAACGGGACTTGGTGCGAGTTAGGACATGGGCAGCCAAGTTTTGGATGACCTCAAGTTTACGTAGGGTGGAATGTGGGAGGCCAGCCAGGAGTGCATTGGAATAGTCAAGTCTAGAGTCAAGAATAGTCAACCCCATCACCAGGAGGACCGGCTAGATATGATGGGGTGGGGAGAGCTGACCATCAGGACCCAAACACCCCACTGGATGTCACAGGCCAAAGCTCCAGTCACTGCTCGCTGTCCAGAGTGGTGCTCGAATCAACCATCCCTAATAGCCTACCTGTACTCGCGTCTAGGCTCGCATACGAGAACAGCAGCCTGGACGGCTAGCGAGTGCTTGGCGAGAGTTACTGTTTTCAGGAGGGAAGGAAGGGGAGAAAGTTCTGATGGGTTCCCTTGGGAAGTGTAAACCGCCACCCATGACTTCCCACCTTACTGTGCAACAGAAAACATTTCAAGTTACTTCATTGCCAAATAGAGACAAACTCACCCATCTGAATACTCCATTTGTAGGTTCTGGACGACCTGCTGCTCTGTTCCTGTGCAGCATCCTTCTCCCCATTCCTAGGAGACTTTCCAGGGGCCAGTACTTTGGCGGGAGACGTGCTCCCTGGCAAGGAGTTGATGCCTGATGGTACCACGGAGGAACTCTTCTTCACTTGTACTGATTTGGCAGTATTTTCACCTGCAGACATCTCTTCACTATCGCTGCTGTTTGCTGCACAGGAAGAAAGAAAGACTTGCATTCTATCGTGCCTTTCACAATCTCAGGACGTCCCAAAGCACTTTACAGCCAAGTACATACTTTTTGAAGTGTAGTCACTGTTGCAATGTAGGAAACGCGGCAGCCAATATGCGCACAGCAAGATTCCACAAACAGCAATGAGATGATGACCAGATAATCTGTTGTTTTTTTTAAAATGTTGGTTGAGGGATAAATATTGTCCAGGACATCGGAGAAGAACTCCTCTGCTCTTCTTCGAAATAGTGTAGTGGGATCTTTCACATCCACCTGAGAGGGCATTTAAACGTCTTATCCAAAAGATGGCACCTTCGACAGTGCAGCACTCCCTCAGTACTGTTCTGGGAGCGTCGGCCTGGATAATATACTCAAGTCCGTGGCTTGAACCCACGACCACGGTAGAAAGAGCGTCAGACACGGCAGGAGGGCGGCAGCTGAATCAGGGTGCGAAGTCAAAATGCAGCAACCGACTCCGCTAATGCCCCCCTCTTCCCCACCTCCCCCTGGTTTGCCCAGTGACAGCTGCACCATACATCTCAGGACGGCACCTAGTTTTATCCCCTATCCACGTTGAGTTCGCACCTCTCAACTGGGGCAGTGTTAGGGGAATGCCGGCATTGGTCTCAACGCCCCTGGGTTGGGGTGAAAAAAAAAAAATATAAGGCAGGAGTTACCCCTCCTGATCATGAGACCCCCATTGAAAGTGCCCGAGGACAGCCATCGGGCTTGGCTATGACAATCAAACAACTGGCACTGGTATTAAAGCTGACACACACAATGGTCACTGGGACATGGTACTGGGCAACTGGCAACGTGCAATTGTACCCCAATACCAACTAAACACACCCAGGAGGGGAGAGAAGAAACTTTGCTAAAAGTCAGAAAATATATGGAACAAGGGCAATTACAAATCTTCTTTTGGAAATGCAAGTTGAATTTTCAAATGTGGCACAGAATCTTTTTTTAAAATTTGATTGATGTTAAGAGTCAGTTTGCAATTGTCTGTATTTGTGCCCCAATGTACCGCATAAAAGGCACAGCACGTTCCTGAGGCTGGATGTCCCATCAGGGATACACCACCTAGAGCCCAGACCCAGAGGATGGGGAAAAACAACGCAGGACGGGTGACTTAGCTTGGATTCCCCAGCATCCCGTGGCACGGAGGGGGGAGACCAAAAAAATGAAGGGAAATGGCAGGGCTATGGGGAAAGAGTGTGTGAGTGGGACTAATTGGATAGCTCTTTCAAAGAACTAGGAAGGTAGTGTAGGAGTCCCCTGGGTCCATCTCCCTCTCCAACAGATTTTCCGTTTTGGATACTGCTGGGGGAGATGGTTTCTCAGGGGAATGTAGCAAGAGCCAAGTCCGTGGCACTACGAGTGGCTCAGCTGCACAGGAGGGGAGGAAAAAGAGTGGGAGAGCAATAGTGATGGGGGATTCTATCGTAAGGGGAACAGATAGACGTGTGGCTGCAGACGTGACTCCAGGATGGTATGTTGCCTCCCTGGTGCCAGGGTCAAGGATGCCACTGAACGGCTGCAGGGCATTCTGAAGGGGGAGGGTGAACAGTCAGAGGTCGTGGTTCACATTGGTACCAATGACACAGGTAGAAAGAGGGATGAGGTCCTGCAACAAGAATTTAGGGAGCTAGGTAGCAGATTAGATATTGTTGCTATCAGAGACATGGTTGAGGGAGGGGTAGGACTGGCAGCTCAATATTCCGGGGTATAGAATCTTCAGGCGCGACAGAGGAGGGTGTAAGAGGAACAGAGGGTGTCGCAATATTAATCAAGGAGTCAATTACTGCTGTAAGGAGAGATGATATCTTAGCAGGTTCCTCTAATGAGGCCATATGGGTAGAACTTAAAAAACAAAAAGGGGACAAGCACTTTGCTGGGAGCATACTATAGGCCCCCTAACAGTCAGTGGGAGATAGAGGAACAGATATGTAGGCAAATCTCACAGAAGTGTCGAAATGATAGGGTAATAATATTAGGGGATTTCAACTTGCCCAATATTAACTGGGATAGTCAGAGTGTGAAAGGCTTAGAGGGTGCGGAATTCTTAAATTGCATCCAGGAGAACTTTGAGCCAGCATGTGGAAAGTCCTACAAGAGAGGGGGCGGTACTGGACCTAATTCTAGGGAATGTAGCCGGGCAAGTGGTAGAAGTGTCAGTAGGAGAGCATTTTGGTGACAGTGACCATAATTCGGTGAGATTTAAGGTAGTCATGGAAAAGGACAAAGATGGACCGGAAATAAAGGTTCTAAATTGGGGGAAAGCCGATTTTAATATGATACGGCAGGATCTGGCCAAAGTGGATTGGGATAAGCTACTTGTAGGAAAATCCACATCAGAGCAGTGGGAGTCTTTCAGAAAGGAAATAGAGAGAGTACAACGCCAACATGTTCCCGTAAAGGTCAAGGGTGGGACCAACAAGCCCAGGGAACCCTGGATGTCAAGGGATATACAAGAATGGATTAGGAAAAAAAGGAATGCTTTTGGCAGATACAAAGGACTAAAAACAGTGGACGCCCTAGAGGAGTATAGAAAGTGGAGGGGGGATCTTAAAAAAGAAATTAGGAGAGCGAAGAGGGGGCATGAAAAAACACTGGCGGGCAAAATAAAGGAAAATCCCAAGGTGTTTTATAAGTATATTAAGGGCAAGAGGATAACCAGGGAAAGAGTAGGGCCCAAAGTGGCAATCTGTGTGTAGAGCCAGAAGATGTGGGTGAGGTTTTAAATGAATATTTTGCATCTGTGTTCATTATGGAGAAGGATGACGTAGGCATAGAAATCAGGCAGGGGGATTGTGATATACTTGAACAAATTAGTATTGAGGGGGAAGAGGTACTAGCAGTTTTAGCGGGCTTAAAAGTGGATAAATCCCCAGGCCCAGACGAGATGTATCCCAGGCTGCTGTGTGAGGCAAGGGAGGAGATTGCAGGGGCTCTGACACAAATTTTCAGAACCTCTCTGGCCACAGGGGAGGTGCCAGAGGACTGGAGGACAGCTAACATAGTACCATTATTCAAGAAGTGTAGTAGGGATAAACCAGGGAATTACAGGCCAGTGAGCCTAACATCAGTTGTAGGGAAATTATTGGAAAAAATTCTGAGGGATAGAATTAGTCTCCACTTGGAGAGGCAAGGATTAATCAAGGATAGTCAGCATGGCTTTGTCAGGGGGAGATCATGTCTAACCAATTTGATTGAATTTTGCGAGGGGATGACTAGGTGTGTGGATGAGGGTAGTGCAGTTGATGTAGTCTACATGGACTTCAGTAAGGCTTTTGACAAAGTCCCGCATGGGAGACTGGTCAAGAAGGTAAGAGCCCATGGGATCCAGGGCAATTTGGCACATTGGATCCAAAATTGGCTTCGTGGCAGGAGGCAGAGGGTGATGGTCGAAGGTTGTTTTTGTGACTGGAAGCCTGTGTCCAGTGGTGTACCGCAGGGATCGGTCTGGGTCCTTTGCTGTTTGTAGCGTACATTAATGATTTAGATATGAATGTAGGAGGTATGATCAGTAAGTTCGCAGATGACACGAAAATTGGTGGAGTGGTAAATAGTGAGGAGGGAAGCCTCAGGCTACAGGACAAAATAGACAGGTTAGTCAGATGGGCAGAACAGTGGCAAATGGAATTTAACCCTGAAAAGTGTGAGGTGATGCATTTTGGGAGGACTAACAAGGCAAGGGAATACACAATGAATGGTAGGATCCTAGGAAGGACAGAGGATCAGAGGGACTTTGGTGTGCATGTACATAGATCCCTGAAGGCAGCAGGACAGGTAGATAAGGTGATTAAAAAGGCATATGGGATAGTTATATTCTATGCCTCGGCTAATGAAGGCAAGAGCAAGGAGGTTATGACGGAGCTGTACAAAACGCTAGTTAGGCCATAACTGGAATACTGTGTGCAGTTCTGGTCACCACACTATAGGAAGGATGTGATTGCATTGGAGAGGGTGCAGAGGAGATTCACCAGGATCTTACCTGGGCTGGAGCGTTTCAGCTATGAAGAGAGACTGGACAGGCTGGGGTTGTTTTCCTTAGAGCAGAGAAGGCTGAGGGGGGACCTGATTGAGGTGTACAAAATTATGAGGGGCATAGATAGGGTAGATAGAAAGGAACTTTTCCCCTTAGTTGAGGGGTCAATAACCAGGGGACATAGTTTCAAGGTAAGGGGCAGGAGGTTTAGAGGGGATTTGAGGAAAAACTTTTTCACCCAGAGGGTGGTTGGAATCTGGAACTCACTGCCTGAAAGGGTGGTAGAAGCAGGAACCCTCAACATTCAAGAAGCATTTAGATGAGCACTTGAAACGCCATAGCATACAAGGCTACGGACCAAGTGCTGGAAAATGGGATTAGAGATAGGGCTTGATGGCCGGCGCGGATACAATGGGCTGAACAGCCTCTTTCTGTGCTGTACGATTCTATGAAATATTGCACGAGAATGGATATGGAAGTAGCCGTAAAGTCACACTGCAAGGGCAATTGGTCTCCCTCCTACTCTGGTTAAACGCTCCTGCTGACACATACAGAAAGCACATGCAGCAATAAACCAGCAGCATATTCTCTGAGCGATATCTTCACTGAAGGAAGTTAAGGAAGAGGAAATTATTTCAGCTGGTGTTTTTTTTAATCCTTACAGTCTAGAATGTGAATGAAGTGTAATTTCAAGACATAGAAACAACAACAACAACTTGTACTTATACAGCATCTTTAACGTAGTAAAACGTCCCAAGGCGCTTCACAGGAACGTAATCAAACAAAAACTGACACCGAACCACATGAGGAGATATTAGAGCAGGTGACCAAAAGCTTGGTCAAAGAGGTAGGTTTTAAGGAGCGTCTTAAAGGAGGAAAGGGCGGTAGAGAGGCGCAGAGGTTTAGGGAGGGAATTCCAGAGCTTAGGGACTGGTCAGCTGAACAACTGCTGGTGTCAATCGTTGTCACTGGGAGCCACAAAGCAGAGTCCAGCCTGGGAGGAGGATGGAGGGTGGGGAAAGTGGAGAAGGAAATCAGTAGGAAGAATGATGCTGAGCTGCTCTAACACGAGTTGCAGATGCGGGAGAGCGGGTTTCCTCCTTGGCTGGGAGTGCTCATAGCCAGGAGAAAAGAAAACACACAAAATCCCCCAGAGCGTGCACGACCACTTATACTGAACACCAGCGGTAGTTACTGAGTGTCTCACCGGTCCGGCTTTTCTTTTTATTGTTAATCCCTGAACGTTTGTGACTGCGTTTTTGCTTCTTGGTTGAGCTTCCTCCCTGAGCATCTTTTGGTCTTTTGTGACCAGTAGCAACTGGAAAGAAACAAAAGAAAAAATGAAATCATACTTCAGATCAAAAGAATTCAAAGTCAAACAGAGGTCAACAGCATTATCCTGACTCCTAATGCCTAGAATAAATTGCGACCTCGTTTAATCTTCTCTACCTGGAATATAACACGGTCAAAAATGGTTGGCAAGTGCAATAGTTTACTGTGAAAGTACAGCCTGTAGCACTCTAATCTAATCACATTACACTAATGGGCCATCTGTTTTCCAATGTCGAACACTAGCATTTTACATTCAAACATGATAAAGGCTGACATTTCAGAGGAGCACGGTGTTGACAGATTGGATCAGAGTCAGAAAGGTTGTATCGTAGGCTCGACACAAGAGGGCAGCCTTGTCAACGACATAGAATTTACAGTACAGAAACAGGCCATTTGGCCCAACTGGTATATGTGTTATTGCTCCACACGAGCCTCCTCCCACCCCTACTTCGAATGATCATCATATCTCCAGTTCTTCTCCGCAGCCTTTGTGAGGTTACCTTCTGCAGGAGACATGCATTCGGTGATATCCTGCATCCTGTACAGCAAGTGACAACCAAAAGCTCCGGGATTGCACAGTGTGCAAATCAAGGACAATAGCTCACAAAAGCAAAAGTACTGCGGGTGCTGGAAATCTGAAATGAAAACAGAAATGCTGCAGACACTCAGCAGGTCTGTGTGGAGAGAGAAACAGAGTTCACCTTTCAGTTCGATGATATTTCATCAGAACTGGAAGATGTTAAGAGATTTAACAGTTTTCAAGCAGTTGTGGAGCCAGAGGAAAGGGTGGCTGGGAAGGAACAAAAGGGAAGGTCTGGGATAGGGTGGAAGGCAGGAGTGACTAACTGACAAAAGGGATGATGGTGCAAGGCAAAAGGAGGTGGTAATGGGACAAGTGTAGAAACAAAAGATGGGTCGAGAAGAGGTGTAAATGATTACAGCAGGATAGCAGAGGGGGAGGGAAACATGGAAAATCTGGCATGGAGAAGGTGGCTCCCATGGCCCGGGAATGTGGCAGAGAAAGGTGGGTGGACCCCAGGGGTGCGGACCAGCCCACTGGCTGTGAGAGTTCACAAAACTACTCTCCATTCCTGGTGAGTTCACCCATCCACATTATGGCCAAGGCTGCATGAGCTGCATTTATGTTTTCATTTTAAAATCTCAAATCTTCAGTTCTGTCCGCTCTTTCCTGAACCCAGACAATCTTTTCAGAGGCCTGTTGTTTTGATCCATAGCTCAGCAGTGAGAAAGACTTGCATTTATACAGCAGCTGATTACGTCCTCAGGACGTCCCAAACTGCCTCACAACCAATGAAGTGTAGTCACTATTGGAATGTCAGGAACGCAGTCGCCAATTTGTGCACAGCAAGCTCCCACACACTACAAACGAGATGAAGGACCAGATATAGTCTGTTTTCAGTGCTGTTGATCGAGGGATAAATATTGGCCAGGACAACAGGGAGAACTCCCCTGCTCTTCTTCAAATAGTGCCGCGGGATCTTTTACTTCCACCTGAGAAGGCAAACGGGACCTCAGTTTAACATCTCAGGAAGGCACCTGCGACAGTGCAGCACTCCCTCAGTACTCGCACATGGCTGTACTTTGCTGGCTATGAAGCAGTTTGGGACGTCCTGAGGTGGTGAAAGGCGCTGGAGAAATGCCAGCCTTACTTGTTTTTTATCCTCACTCACTGAAAAGAATTTTGAAAGTTCAGATTCCACATTTAATCAGAATGAAACGACAGTGCTAGTTCCAATGGGGCCCACAACAGTAACAGCTGCTTACAACAGCAAGGCTGCAGTGGGAGAGGGAGGTAAAAGCTAGGATCCCTGGCCCAGCTTCAGTCAATATTTTCTGTGTAATTGAGGGCCAGACAGCAGTGAGTGAATGAGTGAATCAGCGAACACTTCGCTGGTTAAAGCTTCTTTGCTGCAGAACTGACCTCGGGTCAAAGAAGGAAATCTAAGATTTCTTAATCAAACGCAGTGACCACAAACGCACGATCGCCGCCAACTCTCGCTCAAGGTGAGTGAGCTGCAGGACATCTTAAGCTTTCATAACCCCCCCAAAAGACCTACTATCAAATGATTCTGAATGTGAATTGATCAGTACCTTATGAGAACACATTAAGGTGTCCCGACTCTCAGTTCCTTGTCTGCCCAGAGTCCTTGTGCTTTTACTGAGCGCTGTACGGATCTCTGGTAGTGTAGAAATAAAACCCAAAGAACTTGCATTTATATAGCGCCTTTCACGACCTCAGGACATCCCAAAGCGCTTCAAAGCCAAAGAAATATTTTTGTAAAAAATAGGACCTCAAAAGTAGTAATCTCAGGATTGCTACCAGTGCCACATGCTAGACAGAGTTGAAATAGAAGGATATTTCAGATGAATACGTGACTAGAGGAATGGTGCAAGGGGGAGGGATTCAAATTCCTGGGACATTGGAACCGGTTCTGGGGGAGGTGGGACAGTTTGCACCTGGGCGGGACCGGAACCGATGTCCTAGGGGGAGTGTTTGCTAGTGCTGTTGGGGAGGGTTTAAACTAAAAGGGCAGGGGGTTGGGAACCTGTGCAGGGAGACAGAGGAAAGGGAAGCAAGGATAGAAACAAAAGACAGGAAGGAGAAAAGCAAAAGTGGAAGGCAGAGAAATCAAGGGTGTAAATCAAACAGGGCCACAGTAAATAATAATTCTAAAAGGACTAAGTGCGTTAAAAAATCAAGCCTGAAGGCTTTGTGTCTTAATGCGAGGAGCATTCGTAATAAGGTGGATGAATTAGCTGCGCAAATAGATGTAAACGGATATGATATAATTGGGATTACGGAGACATGGCTCCAGGGTGACCGAGTCTGGAAATTCAACATCCAGGGGTATTCAATATTCAAGAAGGACAGGAAAAAAGGAAAATGAGGTGGGGTCGCATTGCTGGTTAAAGAGGAGATTAACACAATAATAAGGAAGGATATTAGCTCTGATGATGTGGAATCTGTATGGGCAGAGCTGAGAATTACCAAGGGGCAGAAAATGTTAGTGGGAGTTGTATACAGACCCCCCAAACAGTAATGCGGAGGTTGGGGATGGCATTAAACAGGAAATTAGAGACACGTGCAATAACAGCACAGCAGTTATCATGGGTGACTTTAATCTACATATAGATTGGGCTAACCAAATTAGTAACAATACTGTGGAGGAGGAATTCCTAGAGTGTATACGGGATGGTTTCCTGGACCAATATGTCGAGGAACCAACTAAAGATCAGGCCATCTTAGACTGGGTATTATGTAATGAGAAAGGATTAATTAGCAATCTTGTTGTGAGAGGCCCCTTGGGGAGGAGCGATCATAATATGATCAAATTCTTCATTAAAATGGAGAGTGAAGTAGTTGACTCAGAGACTAGGGTCCTGAATTTAAATAAAGGAAACTACGATGGTATGAGGCACGAGTTGGCTAGGATGGATTGGGGAACGTTACTTAAAGGGTTGACGGTGGATAGGCAATGGCAAACATTTAAAGATCGCATGGATGAACTACAGAATTTGTTCATCCCTGTTTGGCATAAAAATAAAACAAAAAAGGTGACTCAACCGTGGCTAACAAGGGAAATTAGGGATAGCATAAGATCCAAGGAGAGGACATATAATTTGGCCAGAAAAAGCAGCAAACCTGAGGATTGGGAGCAGTTTAGGATTCAGCAAAAGAGGACAAAGGGATTAATTAAGAGGGGGAAAATAGATGAGGAGAGTAAGCTTGCAGGGAACATAAAAACTGACTGTAAAAGCTTCTATAGATATGTGAAGAGAAAAAGATCGGTGAAGTCAAGCGTAGGTCCCTTGCAGTCAGAATCAGGGGAATTTATAATGGGGAACAAAGAAATGGCAGACTAATCAAATACATACTTTGCTTCTGTCTTCACAAAGGAGGACACAAATAACCCCCAGAGATGTCGGGGAACATAGGGTCTAATGAGAGGGAGGAATTGAATGAAATCAGTATTTGTAGGGAAATGGTGTTAGGGAAATTGACAGGATTGAAGGCCGATAAATCCCCAGGGCCTGATAATCTACATCCTAGGGTACTTAAGGAAGTGGCCCTAGAAATAGTAGATGCATTGCTGGTCATCTTCCAAAATTCTATACACTCTGGAACAGTTCCCATGGATTGGAGGATAGCTAATGTAACCCCACTATTTAAAAAAAGGTGGTAGAGAGAAAACGGGGAATTATAGACCGGTAAGTCTGACATCGGTAGTGGGGAAAATGCTAGAGTCCATTATAAAAGATGTAATAGCAGAGCACTTGGAAAACAGTGACAGGATCGGACAAAGTCAACATGGATTTACAAAAGGGAAATCGTGCTTGACTAATCTACTGGAATTTTTTGAGGATGTAACTGGTAGAATAGATAAGGGAGAACCAGTGGATGTGGTGTATTTGGACTTTCAGAAGGCTTTCGATAAGGTCCCGCATAAGAGATTAGCGTGCAAAGTTAAAGCACACGGGATTGGGGGTAAGGTACTGTCTTGGATAGAGAACTGGTTGGCAGACAGGAAGCAAAGAGTTGGAATAAACGGGTCTTTTTCCGAGTGGCAGGCAGTGACTAGTGGGGTACCGCAGGGATCGGTGCTAGGACCCCAGCTAGTCACAATATATATTAATGATCTAGACGAGGGAACTAGATGCAATATCTCCAAGTTTGCAGATGACACAAAGCTGGGTGGGCGTGTGTGCTGTGAGGAGGATGCAGAGAAACTCCAGGATGATTTGGACAGGTTGGGTGATTATACTGCATTTGCCATGCATCTGCCCAATGTGGATGAATGTGAGGTTATCCACTTCGGTGGCAAAAACAGGAAGACAGATTATCTGAACGGCAATAGATTGGGAAAAGGGGAAGTGCAATGAGACCTGGGTGTCCTTGTGCACCAGTCGCTGAAGGTAAGCATGCAGGTGCAGCAGGCGGTTAAGGCGGCAAATGGTATGTTGGCCTCCATAGCGAGAGAATTAGAGTACAGGAGCAAGGATGTCTTGCTGCAGTTGTACAGGGCCTTGGTGAGACCACACCTTGAGTATTGTGTGCAGTTTTGGTCACCGTATCTGGAGGAAGGATGTTCTTGCCATGGAGGGAGTGCAGCGAAGATTCACCAGACTGATACCTGGGATGGCAGGAATGAAGTATGAGGAGAGATTGGGTCGATTAGGCTTATATTCGCTAGAGTTTAGAAGAATGAGAGGGGATCTCATTGAAACTTATAAAATTCTAACAGGACAAGACAGACTAGATGCAGGATGTTCCTGATGGCGGGGAGTCCAGAACCAGGGGTCACAGTCTAAAGGATAAGGGGTGACATGAATCTTGTCATTCATGTGGAAATGACTTATGAAATAATACTGGGCAGCCTGCTGGTGGCGCTGTCCAGGAAGAGTATAAATACTCTGGCACGGGCCCAGCTTGCGCAGGACATTCTTAACAGGAACTAGTGAAGGACACAACTAGACATCCATGTTGTAAAATAGTTGATTGAAGCTTTGTTTAACGCTTAGACCAAGTGCCGAGTAGTTTTCTTACATCAAGGGGTAAGCCATTTAGGAGGAATTTCTTCACCCAGAGAGTGTTGAACCTGTGGAATTCTCTACCACAGAAGGCAGTGGAGGCCAATTCATTAAATAGATTCAAGAAGGAGTTAGATATATTTCGTAAGGCTAAAGGGATCAAGGGATATGGGGAGAAAGCAGGGACAGGGTACTGAATTTGGATGATCAGCCATGATCTCATTAAATGGCGGAACAGGCTCAAGGGGCCGAATGGCCTACTCCTGCTCCTATCTTCTATGTTTCTATGTTTCGAAGTGTAGTCACTGTTGTAATGTAGGAAATGTGACAGCCAATTTGTGCACAGCAAGCTCCCACAAACATCAATGAGATGACGACCAGAAAATGATTTTTTTTTTTTTTAAGGTGTTGGTTGAGGGGTAAATATTGAACTCCCCTGCTCCTCTTTGAAACAGTGTTGTAATACAGAGAGGATAGACGGGGCCTCGGTTTAACGTTTCATCCGAAAGGCAGTACCTCAGACTGTGCAGTGCAGTACTGAGGGAGTGCTGCGAGTGTCAACCTGGATTATGTGCTCAAATGTGTAGTGGGGTTTAGAAGTGAGAGTGCTGTTACTGAGCCACAGCTGACGCTGGTATAGAGAGGTTAGGACTTCCCTTGCAACATTATTCTCTGGGATTTCAAGTGCCACATTCGGAGTGTCTGACAGCCTGTCCACTGCAAGGCACCAGGAATAACATAAGAACGTAAGAAATAGAAACAGGAGTAGGCCATTTGGCCCCTGGAGTCTACTCCACCATTCAATAAGATCATGGCTGATCTGGTCTTGGCCTCAACTCCACTTCCCTGCCCGCTCCCCATAACCCTTGACTCCCTTATCGTTCAAAAATCTGTCTATCTCCACCTTAAATATATTCAATGACCCAGCCTCCACAGCTCTCTGGGGCAGAGAATTCCAAAGATTCACGACCCCAAGAGAAGAAATTCCTCCTCATCTCCGTTTTAAATGGGCGACCCCTTATTCTGAAACTATGCCCCTTAGTTCTAGATTCCCCCACGAGGGGCAACATCCTCCCTGCATCTACCCTGTCAAGCCCCCTCAGAATCTTATACATTTCAATAAGATCACCTCTCACACTGAATACTGCAGTGGGATTTGTGCCCATCTTGGGAAAGAACTTAGTGTGGAACAAACTGCACTCAAAAGGAATCAGTACTGAGCTTGCAATACAGGAGCAGTGAGAAAATACATCTAATAGCTAATACCTCAATTGTAACATGCCAAGACTAGCTGCTATTAGATTCACCGTTTACACAATGAGCCACAAAGTTAACTGACACATTGAATTGAATAACTTTCATAAAAATCATAGAATGGTTACAGCACGGAAGGCGGCCATTCAGCCCGTGCTAGCCTTCTGCAAGAGCACTTCAGCTAGTCCCACTCCCCCGCCTTTTCCCCGTAGCCCTGCAAAATGTTTTCCTTCAGGTACTTATCCAATTCCCTTTTGAAAGCTGTGATTGAATCTGCCTCCACCACCCTTTCAGGTATTGCATTCTAGATCCTAACCAGTTGCTGAGTAAAAAGGTTTTTCCTCATGTCGCCTTTGGTTCTTCTGCCAATCACCTTCAATCTGTGCCCTCTGGTTCTCGACCCTTCCGCCAATGGGAACAGTTTCTCTCTATCTACTCTGTCCAGACCCCTCATGATTTTGAACACCTCTATCAGATCTCCTCTCAATCTTCTCTGCTCTAAGGAGAACAATCCCAGCTTCTCCAGTCTATCCATGTAACTGAAGTCCCTCATTCCTGCAATCATTCTCGTAAATTTTTTCTGCACCCTCTCGAAGGCCTTCACATCCTTCCAAAAGTGCGGTGCCCAGAACTGGACACAATACTTCAGTTGAGGCCGAACCAGTGTTTTATACAGGTTCATCATAACTTCCTTGCTTTTGTACTCTCTACCTCTATTTATGAAGCCCAGGATCCCGTAAGCTTTTTTAACTGCTTTCTCAACCTGCCCTGCCACCTTCAACAATTTGTGCACCCCCTTTAGGATTATACCCTTCAGTTTATATTGCCTCTCTTCATTCTTTCTACCAAAATGTATCACTTCACACTTTTCTGCTTTAAATTTCATCTGCCACGTATCCAGCCGATGTCCTCTTGAAGTCCATCACTCTCCTCCTCATTGTTCACTATATTTCCAAGTTTTGTGTCATCTGCAAATTTTGAAATTGTGTCCTGTACACCCACGTCCAAGTCATTAATATATATCAAGAAAAGCAGTGGTCCTAGTACCGACCCCTGGGGAACACCACTGTATACCTTCCTCCAGTCTGAAAAACAACCGTTCACCACTACCCGCTGTCCCTTTTATTCCATGGGCTTAAACTTTGCTGGCAAGCCTGTTATACGGCACTTTGTCGAACGCCTTTTGGAAATCCATGTACACCACGTCAACTGCATTGTCCTCATCAACCCTGTTACCTCATCAAAAAACGCGATCAAGTTGGTTAAACACGATTTGCCTTTAACAAATCCGTGCTGGTTTTCCTTAATCAATCCACACTTGTCCAAGTGACTGTTAATTTTGTCCCCGATTACTGTTTCTAAAAGCTTCCCCACTACCGAGGTTAAACGGACTGGCTTGTAGTTGCTGGGTTTATCTTTACACCTTTTTTTGAACAATGGTGTAACATTTGCAATTCTCCAGTCCTCTGGCACCACCCCTGTTTCTATGTAGGATTGGAAGATTATGAGCAGTACCTCCACGATTTCTTCCTTCACTTCCCTCAGTGTCCTGGGATGCATCCCATCTGGTCCTGGTAACTTATCTACTTTAAGTACAGCCAGCCTTTCTCGTACCTCTTCAACCAATTTTTTACACCATCCAGTATCTCCTCTACCTCCTCCTTCACTATGTCTATGGCAGCATCTTCTTCCTTGAAGACAGATGCAAAGTACTCGTTTAGCACCTCAGCCATACCCTCTGCCTGCATGCGTATGTCTCCTTTTTGGACGCTAATCGGCCCCACCCCTCCTCTTACTACCTGCTTACTATTTATATGCCTAACGACGACTTTTGGATTACCTTTTATGTTAACTACCATTCTATTCTCATACCCTCTCTTTGCCCCTCTTATTTTCTTATTCACTTCTCCTCTGAACTTTCTATATTTAGCCTGATTCTCATGTATTCTCGACCTGACATCTGTCATACGCACTCTTTCTGGTTGGAACCAGAACTGCCACTAATGAGAAAAGGAAATGAGGTGCGATGCCAGAATGAGAGTTCACATACAACACAGCTGTGGAAATTACAAGATTTGTAGAAATACCGTGAGGACATAGTCAGCCTTGGCTCAGTGTTAGAAGGTCGTGGTTTCAAGCCCCACTCCAGAGACTAGAGAACATAATCCAGGCTGACACTCCCACTACAGTACTGAGGGAGCGCTGCACTGTCGGAGGTGCCGTCTTTTGGATGAGACATTAAACCAAGGCCCCGTCTGCTCTCTCAGGTGTATATAAAAGATCCCACGGCACAATTTGGAACAAGAGCAGGAGAGTTCTCCCCAGTGTCCTGGCTAATATTTATCCCTCAACAAATACCGTTAAAACAGATTGGGGCAGATTTGGCGACCCCTATGGGTATGTACGAGGTGCAAAGCGCATGCGCTGAAAGCCGGCACTTGCGATCGGTCAAGAATCCTCGACAGATCGCACGCATGCCCGGGAGATGGGCCTCCGCGGGCAGGGAGTTGCGCTTTCTGCACATCTTCTGCCCGCTGAAAGCCTTTAAATAACTTACGCCTGGTAAAAGCAGGTGTAAAGCCTACTTTTACCAGCATAAGAGTTAAAAAAAAATAAAAATTAACATTTTTCCACTCATTTATAATTTAAAAATACTTTAAAAAAGATTAGCCCTGTAAAAAACTTATTTTTTTCAAAAACTTAAATTTGTTTAAATATTTAATTGAATGTCATTAACTAATTTTAAATAAGCGATTAAAAAATATATTTAATGTTTAACTTTTTTTTTAAGTGATCCCCATTCATACTTTTGACAGATCTGTCCATACGGACCTGTCTAAAGTGTGCAGGGGCATTCCCTTCTTTGATTGGTTCCCCATGGCCCACGTGATCCCAGGGGCGCTTGCGAACTGCATGCGACCCTGGGACTCTGCGCATTTCGTAGTGGAGAGGCCCAGGATCGGAAGTCTCGGGACCTACGATGCCAGCAGGTAAGTGCATAGATTTTTTCCAATCGGAGGCATCCGCCCGCAGGAAGCCTCCGATCGGAAATTCAAGCCCATTATCTGGTCATTCATTTCACTGTTGTTTGTGGGAGCTTGCTGTGCGCAAATTAGCTGTCACATGTCATTACAACAGTGACTACACTTCAAGAGTATTTCACTGACTGATGTGATAAAGTGCTGTGTAAATGCAAAGACAAAAATGCAGGATTTTTCTGGTCTTTGTGTCAGTACCACAATACACCACATGGTGGCATTTATTCACTAAGACACCGAAAAAGCATGGTGCAGAAATCATTTTAAAGAAATCTGTCCCCGAATACATTCTTCCTCCAATTTAAACTTTTCCTGTCTTACTCCTTCCAAGTGTGTTTATTTATTAAAGTTACAATGCTCACATTCTTGGAAACATTGACATTCTCCAGTTATTAACAGTGAATGATTCTACTCCAATTCAAACTTGCAGCAAATTATCAGTCACCTAAATTACACTGGACTGACAGATCAACAAGAACCTGCATTTATATAGCGCCTTCAATGTAGTAAAACATCCCAAGGCACTTCACAGGAACGTTATCAGACCAAATTTGAGACAAAGGAGACTGCACTGATTCTATGTCCCTAACTGAGCCAGAATGGTAAAGTGACAAAGGAACAGGAGGAGGTAATTCAGCCCCTTGAGCCTGTTCCGTCGTTCAATTAAATCAAGGCTGATCTGTATCTTAGCTCCCATCAAGCAAGAAGCCTTGCTTCTGCAACCCTTAATACCCTTGCCTAACAAAAATCTATCAATCTCAGTTTTGAAATTTTCCAATTGACCCCCCAGCCTCAACAGCTTTTTTTGGGGGGGGGGGGGGGGGGGGGGAGGAAGAAAGAGTTCCAGATTTCCACTGCCCTTTGTGTGAAGAAGTGCTTCCTGACATCACCCCTGAACGGCTTGGCTCTAATTTTAAGGTTATGGACCGTTGTTCTGGACTCCCCGCCCCCCCACCAGAGGATATAGTTTCTTTCAATCTACCCTATCAACTCCTTTAATCATCTTAAACACCTCAATTAGTTTGCTATTCATGTACACGGGAAACTAAATAGGTCAGGTACTGGCTGTATTTCACAAGGACCAGCTATGAAGAAGTTAGGTTGGATTGGATTAGTCTAGTACCAAACCAGTGCTACCTGCTGGGGCTCATTATACTTCTGACTGTATTTAACAGACAGGCAATGCATGACAAAACCAGCGTGAGGAAGTTCTGCCCACACCTTGAGTTCAGTAACACTGTTACTACAGGTCCAGATGCTGTGGCCTCCATACAATATCAAATAGATTCCCCCCACCACAGACAAAATTTCTCCCCTCCTCAAGACACCAACTCCTTGCTGGTGTGCCATAGCCCCATTACCCCTCCCGAGTAACAATCATTGACTCGACTGCAATTACCTTCGCCTGAGTCAGCAGGTCGTGGGTTCAAGCCCCACTCCAGAGACTTGAGCAAATCCAAGCTGACACTCCCAGGGCAGTACTGAGGGAGCGCTACGCTGTCAGAGGTGCCGTCTTTTGGACATAAAAGATTCCATGGCACTATTCCAAGTCATGATGCGGAGATGCCGGTGTTGGACTGGGGTGGACAAAATTGAGAGGTCGCACAACACCAGGTTATAGTCCAACAGTTTTATTTGAAATCACAAGCTTTCGGAGCTATCGATCGCCCCTTCCTCAGGTGAAGTAGCTGAGGAAGGGGCGATCGATAGCTCCGAAAGCTTGTGATTTCAAATAAAACTGTTGGACTATAACCTGGTGTTGTGCGACCTCTCACTATTCCAAGAGCAGGGGAGTTCTCTCCAGTGTCCTGGTCAATATTTATCCCTCAACCAACATTGCTAAAACAGATTATCTGGTCATTATCTCATTGCTGTTTGTGGGACCTTGCTGTGCTCAAATTGGCTGCTGTATTTCCTACATTGCAACAGAGACTACACTTCAAAAGTACTTAATTGGCTGTAAAGTGCTTTTGACGTCCTGATGTCGAGAAAGGCGCTATAGAAATGCAAGTTCTTGCTTTCCCGGCAGGAAAACATGGCCCCATCTAACATGCATCAGTCAACTTCCAGCAGGGGTGGCCTGGCAGCGAGAATGGTGGGCAGTTTCCCCTCTTCCTAACCGGGGGGAGGGGGGAATCACACCAATTGTTGTGCCCCTACTGCCACTCTGGCCGAGATCAACAAACTCCGTAGAGCTTGGGGATCGAACCTAGGAGCTTCCTGTGTAAGCTCAGACGTCCGGTTTCATTCCTGTAGGTCAGGGTTCCCGAACCAATGCTCACTCACTGGGGGTTGATCTTGACATTGTGCGATAGTGCGAGTCAACAGCCCGTTGTACATCTCTCCCCATTGAAATCAACGGAAATAAAAAATGGGGATGTAAAACTCGCTATCGCCCGTTTCACACGATCGCACAAAGTCAAGATTGAGCCCACTGAACTTTAAAAGAAGCCACTTAGGATTCCAGATTCTACAGTGAATGAGCCAAGAATTCCAGCTAAATTGTACGGTACGATATCCTAACCCCTGATGCAGTATTGCTGCCAGTAAGGTTCTGCTACACAAACAAGACATTTCCTTCTTCTCCCTCCTCCATTTCAATACTTTCTTTCTTCAGCCACAGGGTATCCTGGCACTGTGCGAAGAGCTGAATCTTCTCCCGGTGTCCTGGGCCAACATCGCTCCCCCGACCAACCCCACCAAACGCGGGTTAACGTTTGCCATCTGTACAGCCCCAGATGTGCTGTGTTTGTTTACACGACAGTAACTGTATTTCAAAAGGACTCCACTGGTTACGAGGCGCTGTTGGATGTCCTTGAGGAAGTGAGGAGGTGCTGTGTAAATGCAAGTTATTTCATTCTGAAGAGAGGCCAGCAACTATTTCAAATACGCCCCTTATGGAATGTGAAATTTTGCATATTTGACCTTCTAGCCTGCAGCACGAACAGAAACCGGATATGCCTTTTCATACAAAAAGGGAAATATTTTCAATACTGTTACTGGAGGGCAGATAATTATAACTCCCATAACATCGGAAACAATATTTAGAACTAAAGTAGGGATTAATTTATTTTAATTTTTTTTATATCAACACCAACGCTCGTCCCAGTGCGTGCAGTTACTGCGACTATCAGTGAGATGACAACCTCATCCCTCCATGTAACGAGACTCCTGCCACAAGAACCATGTGGGCATACGTCAGCAGCTAATGGTCAGGCATTTCAAGTTGAAGATACACAGAACAGGGTGTCCCTTTCCCCAGCCTGTCTATGTTCGGCACAGGCACGATGGGCCAAATATCCTCTTTCTGTGCTGTATCATTCTATGATGCCCATGCTTCCCCCAAGGAGGCGGGGCAATGACAGCAGTGAGTCAGACACCAACATCTCACACCCCACCCAAACATCATTACATCCACCAGCTGCTCTACCACCACCTGCACAGTGATAATGATTCAACCCTGATAATGTTACTCAAACTTGCCCAATCTCCAAAAACCTCAGTGTATTAGCAAGCACTGCAGCAACTCGCCAAAGCTACTTCGACAGCACCTCCAAAAGCCACGACCGCCGCCACCACCTAGAAGAACAAGGGCAGCAGGTGCATGGGAACACCATCACCTCAAAGTTCCCCTCCAAATCTCACACCATCCCGACTTTGAAATATATCGTCGTTCCTTCATCATCGCTGGGTCAAAATCCTGGAACTCCCTCCCTAACAGCACTGTGGGAGGACCTTCACCACACGGACTGCAGCGGTTCAAGAAGACGGCCCACCACCACCTTCTCAAGGGCAACTAGGGATGGGCAATAAATGCTGACCTTGCCAGCAACGCCTATATCTCAAATTAATTTTTTAAAAAGCACTACAATTCAGCTAAATATGTAGAATCTCCACAACTGGAAAAAGTTCGTGTAAATTTAAATTTGAAGCTGGCTTTTAGGAGTGAAGCCTGCTGCTTTCAAAAAGCCCGACTGCAGTAAAAGCAGCTCGGTGTCCATACCCTTAAAGCAGATCAAAGTAATTCTATCCAAAGCAGCTCAAGTTAATAAACAGATCACTCGTTCTTTCACACTAAAACAACCTTTCGATCTTTTGGCATAATTTTTTGTCAATAGACTGGATATAACATTCTCTCTCATACTCTCCTTGTACGTCCCCACAGTTTTAAGCTGCGTTTACACCACAACTGCAGTGTTGATGCTAAGCAGTCTCACCGACACTAGTTACATTGTAAAGGCAGCCTGAATCTGGAGTGGGGGCCCAACCTGACACTAGAGCAAAGTAGAGTCTCATTCCGCTTCACTTTGGACGCACATCAGATTCGAATGTCCACTTACACGCACACGTTGGCCATCAGTGCAAAACTAAATGTGTCGGGACGGCAAACTTATAGAATCAGCACACCCTTAAATTGTAGGTGGACATCACTGGCATTAGGCTTCTTATCTTCACCTGTCATCCATTAGCTGTCACTCCATTTTAGTTATCTTATCAGCAAAGTTGAAGCCCATGGAATACAAGGGACAGTGGCAGCATGGATACGAAATTGGCTAAGTGACAGGAAACAGAGCAGTGGTGAACGGTTGTTTATCGGACTGGAGGAAGGTACACAGTAGTGTTCCCCAGGGGTCGGGACTGCTTTTCTTGATGTATATTAATGACTTGGACTTGGGTGTACAGGGCACAATTTCAAAATTTGCAGATGACACAAAACTTGGAAGTATAGTGAACAGTGAGGAATAGACTTCAAGAGGACATAGACAGGCTGGTGGAATGGGCAGACACGTGGCAGATGAAATTTAACGCAGAAAAATGCGAACTGATACATTTTGGTAGGAAGAACGAGGAGACGCAATATAAACTAAAGGGTACAATTCTAAAGCGGGTGCATGAACAGAGAGACCTGGGGTTATATGTGCACAAATTGTTGAAGCTGGCAGGGCAGGTTGAGAAAGCAGTAAAAATGCATACGGGGTCCTGGGCTCCATAAATAGAGGCAGAGTGTACAAAAGCAAGGAAGTTATGATGCACCTTTATAAAACACTGGTTCGGCCTCAACTGGAGTATTGTGTCCAATTCTGGGCGTTGCACTTTAGAAAGGATGTGAAGGCCTTAGAGAGGGTGCAGAAAAGATTTACAAGAATGGTTCGAGGGATGAGGGACTTCAGTTACAGGGATAGACTGGAGAAGCTGGGGTTCTCCTTAAAGAAGGTCGAGAGGAGATTTGATCGAGGTGTTCAAAATCATGAGGGGTCTAGACAGAGTAGCGAGAGAGAAAAAGTGTTCCCATTGGCGGAAGGGTCGAGAACCAGAGGACACAGATTTAAGGTGATTGGCAGAAGAACCAAAGGCGACATGAGGAAAAACCTTTTTTACGCAGCGAGTGGTTAGGACCTGGAATGCACTGCCTGAAAAGGGTGGTGGAGGCAGATTCAATTGTGGCTTTCAAAAAGCGAATTGGATAAGTACCTGAAGGAAAAAAATTTGCAGGGCTCCGGGGAAAAGGGACTAGCTGAAGTGCTCTTGCAGAGAGTCGGCACGGGCTCGACGGCCCAAATGGCGGCCTTCTCTTCTGTAACCATTCTATGATTCTATACCAATCAGAGCACAGCTGTACAATGATCAAACCTGAACGTCATTCCCACAAATCCTGTGCAACCATTTTCTTTGCCTCAAGGAGCAACAAAAACAAGATTCCCCTTCGGAGCAACGAAAGTCGGCGATTTATAAAGGATTTTAAACAGCAAAGCTGCAATAAATTAAAATTTTGGTAGAAATATGCTCGTGCAAACACTCATGCACACTTGCATGCACACACTCACTCACACACACACACACGAAGAGAAATCTAAAATTCCAGCCAATTTCTTTGCAACAATTTGAGTTTGTTGAACGAACGCCTTTGTTTCAGGTGCTTCCTTACCTTTCTCCTTATGCTCCGGCTCAGGTTGATTGCTGCTGCTGGAGCTAATACTGGCGTCAAACCCCGTTGGGGAGACATTGCCCTCCGACTGTCCCTCTTGCTGCTCCCCTGTCACACTATCCACCTCATTGGTGCTGTCAGTCTCACTCTTAACACTCTGCGCTTCCTCCTGGCTCGGAGCCAAGGTTTGAGGGAGCACGGCGCTTGGCTGCGGCCTGGTGGCCTCTGTCACCGTGACCGAGACAGGAGACTCGGGAGTGGTGGGCGGAGTGTTGAGCACAGAGTTGCTGCCACTGCTGGGCATCTCTCCCTTCTTGTCCAGTTTTTCAGCTGGCTTCTCCTCGCTGGACCGGACAGGGGAGATAACAGTCGGTGCAGTTTCCACTTCCATGGGGGGCAGCCTCTCCTCCTCTTTGGCAGTCTCGGCCGATGCCTCGGACTTCCCCTCTTCGAGGGCCACAGGTGGAGACGACGTGGTTTCGGTATCGGAATCGGAGAAGAGCTCCTTCAGGACTTTCTTCGGCCATTGGATCTGGATGCTTGACCACACGTCTTTCCGGTCCTTCACTTTTACGTTCTGAGCCCTTAATTCAGAATTATTTAAAAGCTTGATCCTTTTCTCAGGCACTTCTGAGAAACCGGAATATAAAGCGGTCGTGTGCAGAGGTTTCCTCTTTTCCTGCAGTCCATTATGTTTTCTGGAGGGGGTGTTTTTCACTTCAATTCTTTCACCATCCTCATCTGAGCTGCTGCTGCTTGTGGTGTTGAGGGGAGAATCTTTGCCCTTCGACCGCTCACCCTTGCGGTTAGGTGACCCTGTTTTCGTCCACTCTTCGGCGCCAAAGTTTCTCCTCCGGGCCCGTTTCATGTGCGATTTAGTCCACCTCTCCGCCGGTTCTTTCTGGACCGCGGAATTCGATCTCGCGGGCTCCTCTCCCTCCTCTTCCTCCTCCTCGGAACGCTTCCCTCTTCTTACCCATTCCAGGGAGTCCGAAATGCTTCCCAACTTGGCGCCGGCTGGAGGTGTTCCGGGCAGCCCAGCATCAAGAAGATTCCTCTGATCCTGAAGGGCTGGCACCTTCCTCTCCTGTGTCGCTGTGTCCTCTTGTGGGTATTTCCTCCAGGCGGCCTCGCTTCGGTCTTCATCATCGCTCTCCTCAGAACTCCCTGAACCTGTTAATAGAAAACAGACAAATAAACACAACTTAAATGACAAGAGGTGCAGCACCATTCCAATAACCATGAGCCAGAAAGGCCTTCGATCTTATCACAGTTATCCTTTTATCAAGTGCCAATTTCCATAAAGCCTCTGATCCAAAAGCTGAATAAATACAGGCAAATTAAATAAACTAAAAAAAAAATACATACATCACACCCTTCCCCAACTAAAAGGCAACACTCAAAAATAAATGGACACAATTAAAGTAGTTAGCAGAAAGCACACTAAACACACAAAGATGACTAAACTAAAAGGACAGATTTTCCAAGTTCAGCGTCTGTACACACGTGTAGCAGCAGAATGTACATTTGTTACTGTGTCGGTGCACGGTTGCTAGATGTGCATCTTCACCAGTGCTAAATGAATCTCGGTGACCATGTCATTTTAAGACTGCTTTAAGCTCCAGTCTTTATTTAAGTGTCAGCTTAGTTCACTCTCCCCTTTGAGCGGGTTCAAGTCTCACTCCAGACCCTGAGCGCATAACCTAAGCTGGCACACCAATGGACTGAGGGAGTGCTGTGCTGCTGGGGATGAACCATAAACCGAGGCCTCCTCCACCTACTCAGGCAGACGTAAAAGATCCCATGATATGATTTGAAGAAAAGCAAGTGGTTCCTCTGGTGTCCTGATCAACATTCCACAATCAGCCAAATCAACTAAAAACAGATTAACTGGTCATTTATCCCATTGCTGCTGGTGGGACTTTGCTGGATGCAGTCAACTACCTACTTAACAGTGACAGGAGGTCAAAAAATAATCCATTGATTGTGCAGCACTTTGGGACATCTTGAGGAAGTCATAAGGCACTGTATAAAAGCAACTTTGTTCTGTCTTTAGTGGGATCACAAGTTAGTTCTATTGGTGTACATAAATGGAAGTACACAGTTTCCAGTTCACCAATTAGTAAAGGAACTAAGAGTTTGATGAAAGAGAGTCACAGGTAAAGTCTGAAGAAAACCTAATAAAATGTTGTCAGTTATTGTACTAAGTTAGTAGTCAGGAACAGAGGATAAAGCGAGGCTTGGTGAAATTTTTTTAAAGTTTCTGAAGTTACTAGTTTAGAAACATAGAAACATAGAAACTAGGAGCAGGAGTAGGCCATTCGGCCCGTCGAGCCTGCTCCACCATTCAATACGATCATGGCTGATCATCCAAATCCAGTACCCTGTCCCTGCTTCCTCACACAGAATCCCCATCGAGCCTGCACCGACACATATCCCACCCTATCCCCGTAACCCCATGTATTTAATTCCCCCTAACATATCCCATCCTATCCCCGTAACCCCACATATTTAATCCCCCCTAACACTAAGGGTCAATTTATCATAGCCAAATCAACCTAACCCGCACATCTTTGGACTGTGGGAGGAAACCGGAGCACCCGGAGGAAACCCACGCAGACACGGGGAGAATGTGCAAACTCCACACAGACAGTCACCCGAGGCCGGATTCGAACCCGGGTCCCTGGCACTGTGAGGCACCAGTGCTAACCACTATGCCACCGTGTTGTTTAAGCAGAGGTTCCTGGACATCTCTCCTCTTGTCTATCTGCACATCTCTCCCCTTCTCCCTCTGTACGTCTGTTTCGCCCACTTCCGTCTCCCCTTCTCTTTCCCCACACTTTCTCCTTTCAGTACATGTATCTCTCTCCCTCCCCACTCTACATCACTCTCTACCCTCAGTATGCGTCTCATTTTGTTCCTTTTCTTCCTCTCTTTATATGTCTCATGCCCCAGCATCCCTCCCCTCCCCCGTCCCCCCTCCCCTCGTTCCCCTCCTCCCGCTCCTCTGTCCCCTCCCCATCCCGTTCTCCTCCACGCTCCCGTCCCCTCCCCCGCCGTCCCCCCGCCCCGCTCCCCTCCTCTCCCGTCCCCCCGCTCCCCTCCCCTCGCTCCCCTCCTCTCCCGCCCCCCTCTCCCCTCCTCTCCCGCCCCCCTCTCCCGTCTCCCGTCCCCCTCTCCCGTCCCCCCGCTCCCCCTCCTCACTCCCCTGTTCCCTCTCCTCACTCCCCTGTTCCCCTCCCCCCCGTTCCCTCTCCTCGCTGCCCTGTCCCCTCCCCCCCACTCCCGACCTGCCCCCTCCCCATTGCTCCTGTAGCCTGTCCCCCGTCCCTCCCCGGTCCCCCCTCCTCTCCCCCGTCCCCCCTCCCGTCCCCGCTCCCCCGTCCCCGCTATAAAAAGCTTTCCGCCACAAGGACTTCATGTTGGAATATTCTTCCCCTTTGATTCAACATAAGAATTTATTGCATTAGTTGCAGCGTCAGTGTGGGCACCAACCAAACAATGCTCTCTAAGTCCTTGCTGGGGGAGATTGCGAACAGATGATTAATTATTGCGACTCCATTACTTCAGGTTTGATCGAGAAGTCATCTAGTCAGTTACAGGAAAATTCAACGTGCAGTATGAAAGAACTTGCATTTCGAGAGCACCTTTCACCACCTCGGGACGCCCCAAAGCACTTCACAGCCAATGAAGTACTTTTGAAGTGTCGTCACTGTAGTAATGTCGGAAACGCAGCGGCCAATTTGCACACAGAGAGGTCCCACAAACAGCAATGTGATAATGACCAGACAATCTGATTTTCAATCAAATGTAACCCCACTATTTAAGAAAGGAGGGAGAGAAAACGGGGAACGACAGACCAGTTAACCTGACATCATTAGTAGGGAAAATGCTAGAATTTATTAAGGACGTGGTAACAGGGCACTTGGAAAATAAGAATAGGATTGGGCAGAGTCAACACGGATTTATGAAAGGGAAATCATGTTTGACGAGTTTTCTGAGGTTGTAACTAGCAGAATAGATAAGGGGGAACCAGTGGATGAGTGTATTTGAATTTTCAGAAGGCATTCGATAAGATGCCACACAAGAGGGCTCATGGGATTGGGGGCAATATATTAGCATGGATTGAGGATTGGTTAATGGGCAGAAAACAGAGTAGGAATAAACGGGTCATTTTCGGGTTGGCAGGCTGTAACTAGTGGGGTACTGCAAGGATCAGTGCTTGGGCCTCAGCTATTCACAATCTACATCAATGATTTGGATGAGGGGACCAAATGTAATGCTGAGGTTGGGGATGGCATTAAACAGGAAATTAGAGACACGTGCAATAACAGCACAGCAGTTATCATGGGTGACTTTAATATACATATAGATTGGGCTAACCAAATTAGTAACAATACTGTGGAGGAGGAATTCCTAGAGTGTATACGGGATGGTTTCCTGGACCAATATATCGAGGAACCAACTAGAGATCAGGCCATCTTAGACTGGGTATTATGTAATGAGAAAGGATTAATTAGCAATCTTGTTGTGCGAGGCCCCTTGGGGAGGAGCGATCATAATATGATCAAATTCTTCATTAAAATGGAGAGTGAAGTAGTTGACTCAGAGACGAGGGTCCTGAATTTAAATAAAGGAAACTACGATGGTATGAGGCACGAGTTGGCTAGGATGGATTGGGGAACGTTACTTAAAGGGTTGACGGTGGATAGGCAATGGCAAACATTTAAAGATCGCATGGATGAACTACAGAATTTGTTCATCCCTGTTTGGCATAAAAATAAAACAAAAAAGGTGACTCAACCGTGGCTAACAAGGGAAATTAGGGATAGCATAAGATCCAAGGAGAGGACATATAATTTGGCCAGAAAAAGCAGCAAACTTGAGGATTGGGAGCAGTTTAGGATTCAGCAAAGGAGGACAAAGGGATTAATTAAGAGGGGGAAAATAGATTATGAGAGTAAGCTTGCAGGGAACATAAAAACTGACTGTAAAAGCTTCTATAGATATGTGAAGAGAAAAAGATCGGTGAAGTCAAGCGTAGGTCCCTTGCAGTCAGAATCAGGGGAATTTATAATGGGGAACAAAGAAATGGCAGACTAATCAAATACATACTTTGCTTCTGTCTTCACAAAGGAGGACACAAATAACCCCCCAGAGATGTCGGGGAACATAGGGTCTAATGAGGGAGGAATTGAATGAAATCAGTATTTGTAGGGAAATGGTGTTCGGGAAATTGACAGGATTGAAGGCCGATAAATCCCCAGGGCCTGATAATCTACATCCTAGGGTACTTAAGGAAGTGGCCCTAGAAATAGTAGATGCATTGCTGGTCATCTTCCAAAATTCTATACACTCTGGAACAGTTCCCATGGATTGGAGGATAGCTAATGTAACCACCATTTAAAAAAGGTGGTAGAGAGAAAACGGGGAATTATAGACCGGTAAGTCTGACATCGGTAGTGGGGAAAATGCTAGAGTCCATTATAAAAGATGTAATAGCAGAGCACTTGGAAAATAGTGACAAGATCAGACAAAGTCAACATGGATTTACAAAAGGGAAATCGTGCTTGACTAATCTACTGGAATTTTTTGAGGATGTAACTGGTAGAATAGATAAGGGAGAACCAGTGGATGTGGTGTATTTGGACTTTCAGAAGGCTTTCAATAAGGTCCCGCATAAGAGATTAGCGTGCAAAGTTAAAGCACATGGGATTGGGGGTAAGGTACTGTCTTGGATAGAGAACTGGTTGGCAGACAGGAAGCAAAGAGTTGGAATAAACGGGTCTTTTTCCAAGTGGCAGGCAGTGACTAGTGGGGTACCGCAGGGATCGGTGCTAGGACCCCAGCTAGTCACAATATATATTAATGATCTAGACGAGGGAACTAGATGTAATATCTCCAAGTTTGCAGATGACACAAAGCTGGGTGGGCATGTGTGCTATGAGGAGGATGCAGAGAAACTCCAGTATGATTTGGACAGGTTGGGTGATTATACTGCATTTGCCATGCATCTGCCCAATGTGGATAAATGTGAGGTTATCCACTTCGGTGGCAAAAACAGAAAGACAGATTATTATCTGAACAGCAATAGATTGGGAAACGGGGAAGTGCAATGAGACCTGGTGTCCTTGTGCACCAGTCGCTGAAGGTAAGCATGCAGGTGCAGCAGGCAAGTGGTATGTTGGCCTCCATAGCGAGAGAATTAGAGTACAGGAGCAAGGATGTCTTGCTGCAGTTGTACAGGGCCTTGGTGAGACCACACCTTGAGTATTGTGTGCAGTTTTGGTCACCTTATCTGGAGGAAGGATGTTCTTGCCATGGAGAGTGTGCAGCGAAGAATCACCAGACTGATACCTGGGATGGCAGGAATGAAGTATGAGGAGAGATTGGGTCGATTAGGCTTATATTCGCTAGAGTTTAGAAGAATGAGAGGGGATCTCATTGAAACTTATAAAATTCTAACAGGACTAGACAGACTAGATGCAGGATGTTCCTGATGGCGGGGGAGTCCAGAACCAGGGGTCACAGTCTAAAGGATAAGGGGTGACATGAATCTTGTCATTCATGTGGAAATGACTTATGAAATAATACTGGGCGGCCTGCTGGTGGCGCTGTCCAGGGAGAGTATAAATACTCGGGCACGGGCCCAGCTTGCGCAGGACATTCTTAACAGGAACTAGTGAAGGACACAACCAGACCTCCATGTTGTAAAATAGTTGATTAAAGCTTCGTTTAACGCTTAGACCAAGTGCCGAGTAGTTTTCTTACATCAAGGGGTAAGCCATTTAGGACTGAGATGAGGAGGACTTTCTTCACCCAGAGAGTGGTGAACCTGTGGAATTCTCTACCACAGAAGGCAGTTGAGGCCAATTCATTAAATATATTCAAGAAGGAGTTAGATACATTTCTTAAGGCTAAAGGGATCAAGGGATATGGGGAGAAAGCAGGGACAGGGTACTGAATTTGGATGATCAGCCATGATCTCATTAAATGGCGGAACAGGCTCGAGGAGCCAAATGGCCTACTCCTGCTCCTATCTTCTATGTTTCTATATGGGGAATATGCATGAAAGTGGAGATGAGGTAGAAGATCAGCCATGATCTTATTGAATGGCGGAGCAGGCTTGAAGGGCCGAATGGCCTACTCCTGCTCCTATTTCTTATGTTCTTAATGATGTTGGTTGAGGGATAAATATTGGCCAGGACCAATGTACCATTTAATTAGTTTTTTTTGGGTGCATGGCCCGTTCAAGGGGCGGTGCGGCCCATTCAAAATACCACGCATGTGCGGTTTTTCACATTGAAAAGCTAGCGAGCCGGCTGCACGGGATGTCCAAAGAGCTGCGCAGCCGTGAAATATTGGCCACGACGCTGGGAATAACTCACTTGTTCTTCTTCGAAATTGTCCCACAGGATTTTTGACATCCACCCAAGGACAGACAGGGCCGCAGTTTAACACCTCATCCGAAAGAATGCACCTCCGACAGTGCAGCACTCCCTCAGTATGGCACTGGGAGTGTCAGCCTGGATTATGTGCTCAAGACCTGGAGTGGGGCTTGAACCCATGACCTTCTGACCCAGAGACCAGAGTAGATAATAAAGAGTCCACCCAGTAACCAAACTGAGGTGGCATAAACCACAAGCCTGTCCAATTCACGACTTACCAGAGTAGGACTGCGGCCTTGGAATCAGTCCAGGATGGTTTATAAATAGCATTAGCTGTGAAATTCATGAGGGTGCTTTTATTCAGCTGTATTTTTTTACCCAATAACTGACAGCACCATCTATAGCTTAATATCCTGTGCTAATGATGTCTGGTGGTGTCCACAATAAAAAATATTTAGTGAATGTGATGTAACTTTCATCAAGCAATTTACAAAATATACACTAAGTGTGAATCACTGCACTACTTTCACGCAGCCATATTCTAAAGTAAATTAATACCTTGTACTCCATTGAGGATGGAAGAGCCTTCTGTTGAATTATCTTGTTCACAGCTCCTCGTTCCAACTCCAATTACTTTCGGAGAAATGTCTGAAGACACCGTATGAGCTGGGGACTTTGAGAAACGACGGACTCGCACAGACTTGCTGGGAGTTTTATCTTCTTTATCTTTTTTATCACTCCTTTCCTTTTCTTTATCCACTTTACTCTGAAATGCAGATGGACATCATGATTCCTTCTTTTGCCAAACACCATTTAATTTTATAAATTAACCTTTAATCGGAGCTGCTTTTATGCAAAATTGCTTGGATTGCATCTGGGGTACTGCGTTCAGTTCTGGGCATCGCACCTCAGGAAGGATATATTGGCTTTGCAGGGGGTGTAGTGTAGATTCACCAGTGATACCAGGGTTAAATTATGAGGGCAGATTATATAGACTCTGCTTGTATTCCCTAGCATATAGAAGATTAAGTGGGTGATCTAATTGAGGTGTTTAAGATGATTAAAGGAATTGATAGGGTAGATGGCGAGTCCAGAACAAGGGGGCAGGACCTTAAAATTAGAGCTGGGCCGTTCAGGGGTGACGTCAGGAAGCACTTCTTCACACAAAGGGTAGTGGAAATCTGGAACTCTCTCCCCAAAAAGGCTTTGAATGTTGAGATTGGTACACTTTTGTTGGGTAAGGGTATCAAAGGATATGGAGCAAAGACGGGTAAATGGGGTTGAGGTGCAGATCAGCCATGATCTAACTGAGTAAGAAGCAGGAGTAGGCCATATGGCCCATTGAGCCTGCTCCACCATTCAATAAGATCCCGTCCGATCCCCATATCCCTCGATTCCCCGAGATTCCAACAGCAGAATGGCGCAACAGTCTCGAGGGACTGAATGGGGCTGAATGGCCCAATCCTGTTCTTATGCATGGCTTGGATATTTGAAACATGTCCAGATTAGCATGCGTACAAATTCACAGGTCAAATGAAACAAGCCAATAATCAGCAGTGCACAACAAAGATTTAATTGATAGACACTTTTGGATAGATGCAAGCAGTTCTTGGTGCACACCAATGCAAAAGTGGCAGCATAATTCAGGAGACTACTGAGCACACTAAAGCCCTGTTAGGTGTGTTGCAGCAAACGCAGTATGACTCCAGTCTGGGAGTCTGAATCATTTCCCTGAAGAGAGCCGATGGGGTGATTTTGTGCGCAGACCATTTTTGATGCACAATCGGGATTGAGTGTGAAAATGACATGAAAAAACAAATATACCTTGAATGCTTCCTGCACAGAATTGTGGCATTGTTGGCTTTCCATTTGCAACAGTCATAAATTAAAATTCACAGCAAAATGTCTGCATTATGCAGCTCAATCAGATTATAATCAACAAGCGCTTGAAATGCAATTGAAGCAGGAAACCGAGAAAAATGCTTAATTGGATAATTAAGGCTTGCATGAAAAGTCACGCTTGGCTTTTCCAATGAAAAGGGAAAGTTCAGTGAAGAGTTGGATGTTGAATAATTGAAGGGTGAAGTGGGCTTTATGTTTGTAAAATGAACAAACACAGCCTATACCTAGAGAGCAGAAAAAGTGAGGCAGTGCCCCAGTTTTCATTTCGACTTCTCCATCCCCTAACCCCAAAATATAAATGTTCAAGTCAGTGCGATTACTGAGAGTGAATGAGACTGGGGCGAGACAAAAACACGAAGAAACCTTCAGCAACATTTAATGCCAATACACTTTCCTTCCTCCGCACCCCCCACCTCCCCACACAAATACCCAATTCAACTTGGAAAAGATCCACTTACTGTGGGCAGGGCAGTCACTTCAGTCTGGGTTAGGATGTTACATCCAGCAGTGTACCCATCAGGAGGGAACATTCCCACACAGGTCCAAACAGCAAGAGTGCATTCAACAGCAATAAAAGCAATGAGCTCATTTAAGAACACAAGAACATAAGAAATAGGAGCAGGAGTAGGCATTCGAGCCTGCATTTAATAAGATCATGGCCTCAACTCCACCTTCCCGCACTATCCCCATATCCCTTCGTATCGAAAAATTTATCGATCTCTGCCTTGAATATACTCAACGACTGAGCATCCACAGCTCTCTGGGGTAGAGAATTCCAAAGATTCACAACCCCTCGAGTGAAGAAATTTCTCCTCAGCTCAGTCCTAAATGACCGACCCCTTATTCTGAGACTGTGACTCGCATGTTAACTTGTGCTTTATTTGATTCACACCTCAGGATGACAAAATTTCCATACATCTACAGACGAGTTGGGAACACTACTGTATACAATATTTTAAAGTTCTACACTGCTGGTGCCAGAGGGGCTGTACCTTTTTCCTTTCAGTCAGGGTTGCCAACTCTGGTTGGACGTATTCCTTGAGGTTTCATCACATGACCTCCCGCCTTCCACTGCCCCACCCGGTCAAACAGCCTTTTTGCCTATCTCCAATATTTTAATAACTAACAAACAAAAATGTTTCAAGAAAATGTGTCCAGGAGATGAATCTTTAATTCCTGGAGACTCTAGGACAATCCTTGAGGGTTGGCAATCCTATCTGCAGACCTCTTAAACGGTCAAGCAAATGATGCAACTTGCACTACTGTTACTGGGCCTCAATGTAAGGTTATTGCTGAAATCGAGGCAGGCCTATGCTTTACCAAGGGTTCCTTTGGCCTCTGATTGAGGTTATCTGGAACTAAGCAAGGGCTCAGCTTGATATTTGTGAGGGATGAGGCATTAAATTGAGGACTTGTCTTCCCTCTCAGGTGGATGTAAAAGATCCCATGGCACTATTTTGAAGAAGAACAGGGAGTTCTCCCTGGTGTCCTGGCAAATATTTATCCCCATCACTTAAACAGATTATCTGGTTATTATTTCATTGTTGTTTGTGGGATCTTGCTGTGTGTAAATTGTCTGCCACGTTTCCGACATTACAAGTGACTACACTTCAAAAGTATTTCATCGGCTGTAAAGCGCTTTGGGATGTCTCGATGTTGTGAAAGACGCGGTGTAAATCCAAGTTATTTCGATCTATCCAGTGAGTCATGCTGGAAAGTGTACATATTGCATATTAGTTGAGCAGAAGACTGGGTTCAGTTGTGATGCCCTTGTCCCCATGACCAACAGCCTCCCTGCCCAGGCTCATACACAGAGAGCAGCCACTTCAGTGAGCCCCCAGAGGTCTGCCAACTCCTGTGGAGTTCTTTAAGTGAAAATCGAAAACAGTAACTTAGACATTTTAATTTGGGCTCCACATGATTGGAGAGACATTGAGCTCATAGAAAGGGTACAGTAACATATTCAGTCAGATGCTGCCTGGTTGGAACAAATGCAAACATGAAGAAAGTCATGAAACATTGGGGCTGTTTTTGTTAAAACGGAGGAGATTATAGGATGAGTCGATAGAGGGTTTAAAATTATGAAGGGATCGGACAGGGTAGATAGAAACAGGCCGTTTCTCTAGGCTGAGGGCTCTAGAATAAGTAGGTTTAAGAGATTTAGGACAGAGAGCAGGAGAAACTTTTCTTGTTACACAGAGGGTTGGGAGGCTGCGGAATGCACGACCAGATTTAGTGATTGAAGCAGAAACCATGTCAGGTGGAATAAAGGAATATCGGTCAGAATGGCACATGGGATTAGGACCACTGCTCGTGTGGAGAATAAACACCAACACAGACTGGTTGGCCAAATGGTCCATTTTCCTGTTGTAATTTCTATATTATTTTAAAATCCAGTGCATTGATCTAGCTACGATTCCACAGGAACAAGATTATAACGCAGGAATATTTCATGCCGTGACACAGGGGCCCCCGTCATCACAGTCATGTGCACAGTTTAGACAATATATTAGTTGTTCAGTTACAGAACTTTTTCTTGAAAAGAAACATGCCTGATGTCACTGTGCTTACCTTTATTTTCTTTCTGTGTTTAATTTTTGGGACATTTTTGTCTGCGGGCCGCACTATTTTGTCTGCCTTGATCCATTCATCGTACCTGACAATCAAAAAAAAAAGCAATCTCACACCATGTGTTAGAAGGACATGCTGCATATTACGAGCACACGCAAGGGGCACATTCAGCACTCCCAAAGGGCTGTGCTCGAAGAGTTCGTGCTGCAGTGGTGCAGCCCCAGCTTCATCCCATGCTCCCCGCTGGAAGTGCAGGACGGGTGAATCCACCTCATGGAGCAACCAGAGCTTTACCAACATGGCAAAGCGCGCTTTGGAAAATAGAACACAAGACAAGACTTGTATATAATTTAACACTGCTGGATGCTGAATCCCATTATGTGCAACAGGTTGGAGTGGACATTGAAAGGCTGCTGACAAGACAAAGCTCAGTTATGACAGGACAGTCATTGAACAGCGACACTTCAATACAGGAAAAACTAGCACAATCCATTCAAAACCCAGTTTCCTTTAAGTGGCCTGTGCAAACTAAAAATGTGAGCAATGCTTTGAAAAGTCTCTACCGGAACGACTGGTAAAAATGGGCACAGAATTTTTCTTTTTATAAAGCAGTTTAAGCGGCATGAATAGCACAACCATGGTAAAGTCACTGCCAACTGAAACAGCCAGGGGTAAGAAACGGAACTCTGGTGCAAAATGGCTTGCTGGAGTTTTGTTTTCCCTGAACACATTTGTGCCATTTTAGTAAACTTGTGTTGGATTCAATATTGTGTTCTAAAGCATCGTTCCATCCTCCCATTGAATATGTACAGTGGCTGAAGTACCAGGTTCAGCTGATTCTCAAGCACGTGCAACAAAACATTCCCTACTAACAGAAAACGCTGGAAAAACTCAGCAGGCCAGGCAGCATCCGTGGAAAGAGAAACAGAGTTAACGTTTCAGGTTGAAGACCTTTCGTCAGAACTGGAAAAAAGCAGGAAATGGAATAGATTTTAAAGCAAGTTTAGGGGCTGGGAAAAGGGGGAGGGGATGAAAGAACAAAAGGGAAGGTCAGTGATAGGATAGAAAGCAGGAGAGATTAAGGGACATCGAGAGACATTAAGAGACATTCAAAGCAAGAGGAGGTGGTAATGGGACAGGTGAAGGAACAAAGGATGGCTCTAGATGAAATATGTGAATTGTGCTGGCAGAATGAAGGACAGCTGCCATGTGGGAGGGAAGAAAAAAAGGCCAAACAAAAGTGTGGATAAAAATATTATTTGTTGAGTCCGGAGGGCTGTAGAGTGCCTAAACGAAAGATGAGGTGCTGTTCCTCGAGCTTACGCTGAGCTTCCGTGGAACAATGCAAGAAGCCGAGGACGGTGAGGTCAGAGTGGGAGTGGAGCGGTGAATTAAAGTGACAGGCCACCGGGAGCTCAGGGTCCCCCTTACGGACTGAACGGAGGTGTTCCGCAAAGCAGTCACCCAATCTGTGTTTGGTATCCCCAATGTAGAGGAGACCACATTGTGAGCAGCGAATACAGTATACTAAATTGCAGGGCAACACAGTGGCATACTGGTTCGCACTGTTGCCTCACAGCGCCAGGGACCCGGGTTCGAATCCGGCCTCGGATGACTGTCTGTATGGAGTTTGCACATTCTCCCCGTGTCTGCGTGGGTTTCCTCTGGGTGCTCCGGTTTCCTCCCACAGTCCAAAGATGTGCAGGTTAGGTTGATTTGGCTATGATAAATTGACCCTTAGTGTTAGGGGGATTAAATAAGTGGGGTTACGGGGATAGGGTGGGATATGTGTCAGTGCAGGTTCGATGGGCCGAAATGGCCTCTATCTGCACTGTGGGGATTCTGTTGAAGTACAAGTAAATTGCCTGTTTCACCTGGAAGGGGTGTTTGGGGCCCTGGACAGTGGAAAGGGGGGAGGTATAAGGGCATGTGTTGCATCTCCTGCGCTTCCACGGGAAGGTGCCGGGCGAAGGGGAAGGGGTGCTGGGGGTGGTAGAGGAGTGGACCAGGGTGTCGCGGAGGGAGCGGTCCCTACGGAATACTGAAAGGGGAGATGAGGGGAAGATGCGTTTGGTGGTGGGATCACGCTGGAGGTGGCGGAAATGGCGGAGGATGATCCGTTGAATGTGGAGGCTGGTGGGGTGAAAGGTGAGGGCAAGGGGAACTCTATCATGGTTCCGGGAGGGAGGGAGGGGCAGGGGTGAGGGCAGAAGTGCGGGAGATAGAATGGACACGGTCGAGGGCCGCGTCAACCACAGTATTTCACAACATTCCCTACCATCTCTTCATATGGCCACAGTCCGTTGTCCTGACTGTTAGGAGAATGGTCACTTAAAACCCAGGAAAGGTGGGGGTGAGAAAATCAGTCACATTTTGTAAAAACTCAAGTAGATTTTTAAAGTTAACCAGAAGAATTGGATTTTTTGCCCCCCAACAAATTTATCTCTAAATCTGCCTTTGCTGCAAGAAGGCAGCATGGAGCCTGCTTCCAGACTACAATTCTGCTTTGATCTTTCCCTCACTGCAGCCTCCACTTGGCACATTTCAGATCGGAAACCGAGCCGAGACTGAACCCGTTTGCGCCCGGGGGCACTAACACTTAGTACTGCCCCCACTGTCCCTTGAGCATTGCTTCCATGCAGCAAAGTACTAACACAGCACAAACGTCTCCAAATGTTGCTGGAGGCTGACCTCGCACCCTCCGTAAACGTCAGCTCATCGAAAACTCCATTGCCCGTATCCTAACTTACACCAAGTCCTGTTCACCCATCACCCCTGTGCTCGCTGACCTACATTGGCTAGCAACCCCTCGATTTTAAAATTCTCATCCTCATTTTCAAATCCCTCCATGGCTTTACCCTTCCCTACGTCTGTAACCTCCTCCAGCCCTACAACCGTCGAGATCTCTGCGCCCCTCCAATTCTGGCCTCTTGTGCATCCTCGATTTTCATCACTCCACCATTGGCAGCCGTGCCTTCAGCTGTCTTGGCTCTGAGCTCCGGCATTCCCTCCCTAACCTCTCCAACTCTGTCCTGGACACTCCTGAAAACCTACCTCTTTGACCAAGCTTTTGGTCACCTGTCCTAATATCTCATGTGGCTCGTTATCACATTTTGTTTAACGCCCCCGTGAAGCGCCTTTTACTACGTTAAAGGCGCTACATAAATGCAAGTTGTTTTTGCTGTTGTTGCTGAAGGAACAAGAGAATGATGTGTACAATTTAGTTTTAAACTCACTGACATATTTGCAGGCTTTTAAGAAAACAGCGCAGTTTGTAAAGTGTACGGGCTTTTTCAACATGAGCAACATGTTTAATGAAGGGAGGAGGTCTATTTACAATTTGGAGAAACATTATACAAGCCTTATTTGTAAGTCACTGAGGTGACAAGTTGGTGCCCATCAGTGAGCATAGCTGTGACTGCTGCCCATTGAAACTCAAGTAGCCAATTCACTCCTTATTAAGAAACAATGGTATTTATAGAATGTTGTACAATTTGCCCCTTTCTCTGTAACAAGGCTCATTCCTTATTGCAACCACAATACACTGTGCTAACTTATTCAGGTCTCTGAGGTTGCAAGCACATTGCTTCGTTGGGAAGTCATGGTACAACCACTCATTACCACAGGTTACCTAACACAAGACAGATGTGCCAGAGGGTAGCTACAACATTAGTGCCAAGAATCCAAGTCAGATGCTACAGATGTTCAGCGTGCCTATTAAAAGCATATCCAGGGCTCAGCCATCCTCCCTTTCCCCGATTTAGAAACATAGAAACATAGAATCTAGGAGCAGGAGTAGGCCATTCGGCCCGTCGAGCCTGCTCCACCATTCAATACGATCATGGCTGATCATCCAAGTCCAGTACCCTGTCCCTGCTTTAATCCCCACAGTACACATATCCCACCCTACCCCCGTAACCCCACGTATTTAATTCCCCCTAACATATCCCATCCTATCCCCATAACCCCACCCTAACACTAAGGGTCAATTTATCATAGCCAAATCAACCTAACCTGCACATTTTTGGACTGTGGGAGGAAACCGGAGCACCCGGAGAAAACCCACGCAGACACGGGGAGAATGTGCAAACTCCACACAGACAGATTTATGCTTCTATTTACTGGGATGTAGAGCCACAAAGAACACGATCTCTGTGCTTCTCCAATTCTGGCCTCTTGCGCATCCCCGATTTTCATTGCCTCACCACTGGCGGCCATGCCTTAAGCTGCCTAGGCTCTAAGCTCCGGCATTCCCTCCCTAACCTCTCTCTTCCTTTGAAGACGCTCCTTAAAACCTCCCTCTTTGACCCAGCTTTTTTTTGTCACCTGTCCTAATACCTCATGTGGCTCGGTGTCAAATTTTGTCTGGCAACACTCCTGTAAAGCACCTTGGGACGTTTTACTACGTTAAAGGTGCTAAAGGAATACAAGTTGTTGTTGGTCAATGAATTGTATTCAATGTAGGTCAAATGAAGTAATGTTGCTATTGCCCTCTGTCTTCTTGCCTCCTCCCCCGAGAAACAGAAGCACCCTTCTAAAACCAAGTGCTCAGCCAACGCCTCAAGTCAACAGCCGCAGAAAGAGAGGGGGCGAACAGAATTGAAAGGATAAATCGAGCCCTGCGGTTAATTCAAACTCTCTCCCAGCACAGGAATCTAGTACTCAATGGGGCTACCAGCACATTTTACAGCAACAGGGCAGAGTCCCAAAGTGCAACTACACCAACTACTTCAAGAGGTTGAAAAAATTTACGCCAACAAGGGAACAAGTGCTGGGCACAATGCACTAGGGTTAAGGTAGGGACACAGACACACACAAACACAAAGTTCCAAGTCCTGCTGCATAAGTTTCAAATCACTCACTGCAAGGCTACAATCTAGAAGGACAACATGGACTATTAAAGAGAGGGGAGATGAGTGACCATATTAATGGAATGAGTTAATCTGCATGACGTTCCCTTTTAACAGCTCTATATGAGATAGGTGGTTTATAGCTTCTAACTCACCTCACATTCCAGCCACAGTAGTGCACCAGGTACAGGACCATTCCACCCTCCACGTCACAATCTTTAATGCTGGCTTCATACAGCTTCTGGTTCCTCCCTCGACCATATCTCACTTGGACTTTCATTCCTGGTGGGTAGCACTCAAATTCTTCCTCTTCATCTTCCCTCTCTTCATCATCATCACCACCATCTTCCTCCTCTTCATCTTCCTCATCCTCTTCATCTTCCTCATCCTCTTTACTGCTTTCATCCCTAACCCCAGATAAATGAAAAACATGTATGTTTTTAAAAAACAATATTAACAATTTCCTTTCGTTATGCTTTATGTTCACATTAAAAATGGTCACTGTGATGTAGTGATACACTGCAATATTGTTGTTCTAGCCTCCCTTCCAAAACTCAGGACATTCTGAGCACCAACACTGTGCTTCCTTTCCCCAGTAACTACCGTGCAAAATAGAACACTAGCAACTTGGGCTCAAAATGGACCTAAAAAGGATAAAACAACTAATGACCAGCTGTGTACCATTTTAAGACTTAAAAGCTCCAAAAATGTTTTTTTTTTTTAAATGTAGTTTAAAAAAGTGATTTAATGCAATACTTTTTAATACCCATAGACGACTTTGCACTTCCTATCTAGCTTAAATAGTTTGCACTGGTGCAGCGAGCCAAGGTCCAAAGTTGCACCCCTGTAAGGCGCAACCGAAAGGCGTGCGAGAGTCAGAAAATGCCCCTCCTTCCCCAAGGAACGCGAGAAGAGGCTGTGAAAATCCTTCCTCAACACTCCATGCCGCAACGACAACAGCCACGCGGGAATGTAATGATCACACTTGATGAATTATTTGTTGCAAGACTTGAATCATTCACAAATGTGCAAGTATCAGAATCATACAACATGTAGAAATGTCGAAAAAAAATGTTTGGTGAAAACTTGAGAATTGTATATATTTTTGAGTTGCTGAGGTGACGAGATCAGAGGTGCCAAACTGGATACATAGACAATAGGGCTGACAAAAGGTGCCCGAACCCCAGAGCCCGTGAGCCCTGCTAATCATAGCCTCTAAGGCCAGGCAATGCAGTCCTATTTGCACTTTTATTTTTGATTTGTCTGTTGGGACATTTTCTGGGCCGGGAGTTTTGGAAAGGGTTCAGCTTAGCGCTGTTGCCTCATGGGCGGATACAGCCGAAATCAAAACACCAAGTTCAGTTAGGATCAACAACTTGAAATGTATGCAAATTAATGCAGAATGTGGATTTAAACTCTCTGAACCCGAGGCACCAGGATACACACCACAAAGACAAATAACTCGGCATTCCTTACAACATTTTACACTAGTTATTCAGAGTATCTCAGTCCAGGCTTTATCCCTCTAATGTAACAGCCCCAATGATAGTTTTCACAGAGGTCAATTTTCTCCTCATGAGCAGCCTGAACGGTATGCCTTGTGGAAGCGCACACCCTCTGCTGTTTACCCCCCTCCCTTTCTCCCCCCTTGTCCCGTAAGTGCTCCAAAGTGTCTCTCTTATACGCAAGGAACACGACAGAAATGTAAGTTGTTGTACACTGGAACAAGCATCCCACAGGGAGTTTCAAATGAGCTTCTGATTAAAGTAATCATCCGTATAATTAGAACCAAGTCTTGTTTGCACTTTAATTGACTGATGGGTAGGAAGTCACAATGCTGCCTCAAGCTCAAATAAATTTGGCCAAATTGGTCTTCACATTTGGTGTCATTCACAGCCAGCTCAATGAAGTTGGAACGAACATCGCAGCAAGTTTTATGCCAAGTGGTTCTCAAACCTCTTCAGGCCGAGAAGCACCAACAAATGATCACAACATCTTACACACTCCGTATTACTACCTTTCCCTGCGCAGAGTTTCCGGCCACTGGTTTTAGTAGCCAACCTGCGCTGATTTTTTGAACTATCCTGCTGGTTTTCCAACTGTCCCTCTGCTGGTTTTCATAGAATCATAGAAGATAGGAGCAGGAGTAGGCCATTCGGCCCCTCTAGCCTGCTCCGCCATTCAATGCGATCATGGCTGATCATCCAAATTCAGTACCCTGTCCCTGCTTTCTCCCCATATCCCTTGATCCCTTTCCTGTCGCTGTATTAGTTAATCCTGTACCAGTGTTCCTGTACAGAGTTCACTACTTCACCATCCCTTCTCGTACCTTTCCTCCTTCAGACTCCTAGCTTCAAGGTCCCCAGCAACAATCTGTAGTCCCTTATTACTACAACAGCACAGCCTATCCTGAGAGAATTCTCAAAACGCAGGCCCCGGAACTGCCTCCTTCATAAGTCGGTGGTCAACTGGTTTTCCCCACTGCTCATCGTGCAGCAGATTCAACTGAGTTGGAGCCAGAGTTGGGTTAGAGTCAGCAGCTGGTTAGGAACTGGGAAATCTGTAGTCAGCCCCACCTTGACCTGCTTCTCTCTCGTCAGTCTCCGTCTCTCCCTCTCTCCCATTGAAGCAGGCCCCATTGTACCAATAACAAAGGTCATTTTGAAAGGCTGTAACTGAAAGGTAAAACTTACATTGACAGTATCTACAATTGTCATTTCATTCCACTGTTGCGTGGTGCGGAGCCATGTTTTCTTCAATACAACATACCTTTACATCCCTGTCCCAGGCCAATCACACAGGACGCCCTTTCACAAATTCAGCTGGTGCGTCAGCCCATGTTTTAGAAGCTGGTTTGCATCAGATCGACTATTTAACGTTTAGTACATCTTCACCAGGTCAAGCAGCTGGTGCTGGGTGCAATCTTAATTTGTTTGAAATTATGAAACACTCACCCATGTTTTTCTTTATCCTCCAATTTTTCCGTCTTTAATTCTTCCGCTTTGCATCTGGGAATATCTTTCACGTCACCGAATTGATCTCCTTTGCTTTCCTCGCTCTCTTCAGTTTTCACTTTGCCGCTGTCCTTTCTGGTGTCTGGTGCCTGTGCCGTGCATTCTGGCAGGTGCTTCTTTCTCACCTAAGAGGACAAAACAGCTCGGTTACAAGCAGCAAAGACCCAGGCCCATTCTGTTTTCAACTGGTTGGTGGGTGACCTGCTCCCAGGCCTCCCCCTCCAGGTGCAGGAGCATGGAATGAAGCAGCTCCCTTCCAGTGTTCCTCTTTCACGGCAGCCCATGTGAGGTTAGCAGCTCGTCAGCAAGGGAACGCACCACCAAACTACTGCATGTTTTTTTCGGTGGCTGATTATGCCAGGCGGAGTATCAGGTTTCGACAAGTTACCATTCAAAGCCACGTTACAGGTATTTAGTTCTCAGTGGGTTTATAAATAGTTACCGGGTTTCATCTTTCAGAAAGGGCAGGCTCTCACAAACTAGTGATTGAACTCGGTGCCTTCCCGCTCTGAAGGGTTCATCATACGCACCATGTAAATCTACTGAACCACTCTTTAAAAGAGCTGCCAACACTGAGCAAATCCTAGGCATGAGATTTTTTAGTCGAGAGCCAGCCGCACACATACCCAAGGTAGTGCCCCAGTCAATGAATCAGAGCACAGGAGGCTGCTATTCGGCCCATCGTGCCTATACCGGGTATCAATCACTGTCGTAAGGAGCAAGCTGCGGCCATCACAGTAGAAAGAAAGGATTTGCTGATAAATGGCAAGTAACATTTGTGCCACACAAGTGTCAGGCAATGACCATCTCCAACAAGAGAGTCGAACCACCTCCCCTTGACATTCAACGGTATTACTATTGTCGAATCCCCCACCAACAATATCCTGGAGGTCATCATTGACCAGAAACTTAAATGGACCAGCCACATAAATACTGTGGCTACAAAAGCAGGTCAGAACCTGGGTATTCTGCGGCGAGTGACTCACCTCCTGACTCCCCAAAGCCTTCTACCATCTCCAAGGCACAAGTCAGGAGTGTGATGGAATACTCTCCACTTTCCTGGATGAGTGCAGCTCCAACAACACTCAAGAAGCTCAACACCATCCAGGACAAAGCAGCCCGCTTGATTGGCACCCCATCCACCACCTTAAACATTCACTCCCTCCACCACCGGCGTACCGTGGCTGCAGTGTGTACCATCTACAAGATGCACTGCAGCAACTCGCCAAGGCTCCTTCAACAGCACCTCCCAAACCCGCGACCTCTCGGACAAGGGCAGCAGGCGCCAGAGAACACTATCCTCCTGACTCGCCGTTTCTTCATCATCGCTGGGTCAAAATCCTGAAACTCCCTCTCTAACAGCACTGTGGGAGTAACTTCACTACATGGACTGCAGCGGTTCAAGGCAGAGAACTCACCACCACCTTCTCAAGGGCAACAAGTCGCCGACTGAATAGTAGAACTGTAAGCTTGGTCATGCCATGTCTCAAAACTTGCCTGATCATCTTCCCCTTACACCCAATTTTACTTGAAATCATATCTGGAATCAGTTTCGGCTCTCCATTGACCTTGGGGAATTGGAGGCGTTCGAGGTATATTTGTGGCTGATTGCTTGCGCAAAGGAACTTAGTCGAGCATTGTTGGGTTGGAACCCCAACAGGGAGCATTTGGAATAGGAGCAGCTTATTCATCTTCATTATGTTGACTCATCCCAGGAGTATTATAGACAGGCTGCCCTTTACATCAAGGCCAGGGTTATTGCTTGTACAAGGTGTAAAGTGCAGGGATTCACTGTCACACTCAGATATCTGAAACATTGTCTGCTGGACCGTGCCAAGAAAGAAAGAAAGACTTACTTTTCTATAGCACCTTTCACAACCTCAAGACGTCCCAAAGCGCATTGCAGCCAATGAAGTGTCATCACTGTTGTAATGTAGGAAACGCGGCAGCCAATCCGCACACAGCAAGCCCCACAAACAGCAATGTGATAATGACCAGATCATCTGTTATTAGTAATGTTAATTTGAGGGATAAATATTGGCCAGGACACCGGGAAGAACTCCCCTGCCCTTCTTCTAAATAATGCCATGGGATCTTTTACGTCCACCTGAGAGGGAAGATGAGGCCTCGGTTTAATGTCTCATCTAAAAGACAGCACCTCCAACAGTGCAGCACTGGAGTGTCAGCCTAGATTATGTGCTCAAGTATCTGGAGAGGGGACTTGAACCCACAACATTCTGACGCCGAAATGAGAGTGCAACCTGCTGAGCCGCAGCTGACACCATGAGGTATGATTCTTGGATGTGTATGCTGGGTATCTTGGGCAAGAGAGATGTGCCTCTGTTTGGTGCAACACGAGGGCCGACTAAAGTCCTCGATAACTTGGAAAACGGCTGGTAGCAAGGCTGAATGCAGATAGTCGTACACTGATATATATCGCATTCAACTCCTCCAACCTTCACGCCACCCATACCTGGGTTTGTCCTAATAACTGTTGCCAGCGGTTCTATGCTCAGAGCAAAGAGAAGGGGCAAAGAGGGGAAAATCCAGTCTGATCCCTCATCGGGGAGCAAATGCAGGGAGGTGCATCTATGGTCACATACTTTGGAAATGGGGTGCGAATGGCAATATTTGCTGATGCATTCAAATCGTCAATCATATATCCATAGAATGATACAGCAGGAGGCCATTCGGCCCAACGGTGTCTGTGCCAGCTCTTTGGACGAGCTATTCAGTTAGTCCCACTCCCATGCCCTTTCCCCAAAGCCCTGCAAATATTTATCCAATTGCCTTGTGAAAGTTACTTTTGAATTTGCTTCCACCACCCTACAGGCAGTGCATTCCAGATCATAACAACTCCCTGTATAAAAACAATTCTCCCCATCTCGCCTTCTGGTTCTTTTGCCAATTCCCTCAAATCTATGTCCTTTGGTTACTAACCCTTCTGCCACTGGAAACAGTTTCTCATTTACTCTATCAAAACCTGCATGATTTTGAACACCTCTATCAAATCTGCCCTTAACCTTCTCTGCTCTAAGGAAAACAACCCCAGTTTCTCCAGTCAAGGAGGTGATTCTATATCTGGGCTTCCATAAAAGGGATTGCAATCAAAATTTAGTCAGCATCACACCCAACGTTCCCGCTAAGTTGCGCAGCAGTCTGGAGGTCCCAAGCAGGCCGCTCACTGTTTTTTCAATGAAAATAACCACACGTGAAAATTTGAATGGGCCGCGCAGCCAGTTAAAGGGACTGCGCACGAAAAATAAATTGAGAAACATTGGTCACACCTCTCTTTTTTCTTCCTATAGCTGTGGCAGTTTAACAAACTGAGATTGATGTAACTGAATGAGAACCATTTGCTCAAGATTGAAAGCAACAGCTGAGAATTGGCACCCTCACCTTCAATGTGAGGTATTTTAAGGGTACCAGTTCTACTGCAATGCCCTGCGACAATTCCACACAAAGTCATCCAACACACACTGGCAACAAAACATTATCCAGCACTTACCCTCAGGGATTTTGCTTCCTGATCCTTCAGTTCATCATCATGCACAATGTTTTTGCTTTCATCCTCATTTTCACCCTCAACTTCAACCGTTGCTGGCTTAGTGTTTGGAGCTTTTCCTTTTTCCTCTTTATGATCAAGGTCGTCATGACCTTTTTCACATTCTTTCTTCTGTTTCTCTGCTTTAAAGTCCCCTTGCAGTGATGTTGGAAATTGAATGTTAGCCGACTTGCAATAGTCCTCAAAACCACACAAGTATCTGGAAAACAAACATTAAGGTTCCAAATTAATGAAAGAAACAGATTCCAGTCGTTCCTCTCCACCTGTGTGACAGGGGATAGTTTGACGTCTCATTCAAAAGACGGTAGCTCCGACAGGGCAGCACTCCCTCAGTACTACACTGGGAGTGTCAGCCTCGATTATGTGCTCGAATTCAGGAGTGGGTCTTGAACCAATGACCTTCTGACTCGGAGGCGAGAGAGAGATACCCACTGAGCCACGGCTAACACCTCAGGTCATCAATTTCTTGGTGAATGCTATTCCTTTCCTAAACACTGCAACTATACCAGAGAACACAACCTATGAGTTAGGAGGTGATCCTCATGTAAATGAATCTCAAGTCCCCTTTATGTTGTATCCTATGTAGTTTAACCGTGCATGGGCCACCATCACTGGGTCTCTTCCTATTCCCTTCAGAATCCTTTCTTCAATATATCCTGCTTCAGCTTCAGGTCAACAACCGTCAGAATCGTCTTTTATTTGTTTCTGTTATACTTATTTTGTACTTTTAGTATCCGCTATTGGTTGGGCTTCACAGAACTATTTGCTTGTAAGTAAATCAGTAGTTCCAACAGTCTGTAAAGTCCTAGTCTTCACAGCACGATAATCTCAAAATCTGTTGACAGCACAAAAGTACAGGGTTTGGCAAACAGCAGAGAGATTGTAAAAGACTGCAAGAGAGCACTATAGTTGCGAGGAGAGACTTGAGATACTGGGATTATTTCCACTGGAACAGAGAAGGCCAAGGCAGATTTACATAGAATACACAGAACAGAAACAACCATTCAGTCCAACTAGTCTGTGCTGGTATTTATGTCTATGCTCCCATTCCATCTACCTCATCTCAGCCTTTCAGCATATCTTTCTCTTTCCTTCTCTCTCATGTACTCGACTGGTTCCCGATTGAAAGCATCTAAGCTATTTGCCTCAACCACTTCCTGTGGTAGCGAGTTCCACATTCTAACCACTCTGAGTAATGAAATTTCTCATTTCCCTATTGCATTTATTGGTAACTGTCTGGTATTTATGGCTCCTAGTTTAATAGAAGTCTTTAAAATTAGGAAGGATTTTGATCATATTGATGGGGTGAAGAGGGAAACACTACTTTCTCTGATTGGGAAGTCAGTGCTGAGGGGTTTTCGATCGTCACTGAGAGCCAGCAGAGTGGGAAGGAGACATTTCTCTACTGAGAGATGTTAGAGCACAGAATGCTTTTCCACAGGTGGGAGTGGGGCAGAGACCACTGCATCTTTTAAAGGAAGTACAGATAAACATTAGAATCAGCTGAGTATACAGGGCTATGGGCAGAATGCAGAACAGTGGTATTAGTTTCAGATTGCTTGAGCAAAGAGCCGGCACAGACACAATGAGCCCAGTGGCCTCCTCCGAGCCTCTTAATGCACGATGATTCTATGGTGCAAAGTTACATTAAATACAGGAAACAACTTAATGCATGTGGGATAATTAATAGCTCCTGGAGGCACCTCTCTGACGACAAGAGTAGAGAACGACAAGTTTGCGATTCATTGGGGACGAAAGGCTGCTTACAGGAGCAAATGCTGCACCACTGGAAAGGGAATCCACCAGTAGACAGATCTGTGTTAATACGGACAGTATCGAGAGTTCCGCAGAGCGAAAAATATTTTGAAGTTATCCAAAACCACAGTGGGGACAATACAAATTCAGTGCTCACGTTTCATAACAAAAGCATCACATCAAACAGATCGTCAGTGTCCATCCTACTTGCTAGCCCTCTGTCAGGTATTAAATCATAGAATCATAAGAACATATAAGAAACAAGAGCAGGAGTAGGCCATTTGGCCCTTCGAGCCTGCTCTGCCATTCAGTAAGATCATGGCTCATCGTCTACCTCAACTCCACTTTCCTGCACTATCCCCATATCCAAAAATCTATCGATCTCGGTCTTGAATATAATCAACGACTGAGCCTCCACAGCCCTCTGGGGTAGAGAATTCCAAAGATTCACCACCCTCTGAGTGAAGAAATTTCTCCTCATCTCTCCTAAATGGCCGACCTCTTATTCTGAGACTGTGACCCCTGGTTCTAGACTCCCCAGCCAGGGGAAACATCCTCCCTGCATCTACCCTGTCAAACCCTGTAAGAATTTTGTATGTTTCAATGAGATCACCTCTCATTCTTCTAAACACTAGAGAATATAGGCCTAGTCTACTCAATCTCTCATCACAGGACAATCCCCCCATCCCAGGAACCAGTCTGGTGAAGCTTCGTTGCACTCCCTCAATGGCAAGTATATCCTTCCTTGGGTAAGGAGACCAAAACTGTACACAATACTCCAGGTGTGGTCTCACCAGGGCCCTATATAATTGCAGTAAGACGTCTTTACTCTTATACTCAAATCCTCTTGTAATAAAGGCCAACATACCATTTGCTTTCCTAATTGCTTGCTGTACCTGCATGTTAACTTTCAGTGATTCGTGTACAAGGACACCCAGGTCCCTCTGAACACCAACATTTCCCAATCTCTCACCATTTAAAAAATACTCTGCTTTTCTATTTTTCCTACCAAAGTGGATAACTTCACATTTCTCCACATTATATTCCATTTGCCATGTTCTTGCCCACTCACTTAGCTTGTCCCTATTCCCTTGAAGCCTCTTTGCATCCTCCTCACAACTTACATTCCCACCCAGCTTTGTATCATCAGCAAACTTGGATATAATGGCCCGTATATTCCGATCCCTACGGGTGGGTACGCACTGTGTACCCACCCGTAGGGACATCGGAAATGCCGGTTTCAGGCATGCACAGCGCATGCGCTGAAAACCGGCATTTCCAATCTGTCAAGAATGCTCGACAGATCGGACGCCTGCCCTGGAGAAGGGCCTCTGCGGGCAGATAGTTCCGCTTTCTGGAGCCCCTCCGCCCGCAGAAAACCTTTAGAATTCTTACGCCTGGTAAAAGCAGGCGTAAGGCCTGCTTTTACCAGGATAAGAGTTGAAAAAAAGTTTTTAATAATTTCAGTCATTTATCATTTAAAAATACTTTAAAAAAGGTAAGTTTATTTTTAGCCCTGTAAAAAACTAATTATTTTTTTCAAAAAATTAAATGTTTAAAATATTTAATTTATTGTAATTGCAATTAATTTTAAAAATGTGATTTTTTTTTAATTTATTTAATGTTTAGAAGTGCTTTTGGGGTGATCTCAATTCATATATTTGACAGGTCTATCTGTCAAGTCTATGAAGGGAGATTCCCTTCTTTGATTGGCTCCCCATGATCCCAGGGACGCTTGCAAACCGCATGCGCCCCTGGGATACGTAGGGCCCTGCACACTTGGAGTTCGAGAGGCCCAGCATCGGAACTATACGCATCTCGGGAGCCCTCAGGTAAGTGCGTAGATTTTTTCCAGATCAGAGGCTTCCGCACGCGGGAAGCCTCCAATCGGAAAATACAGCCCATTACATTTGGTCCCCTCATCCAAATCATTGATATAGATTGTGAATAGCTGAGGCCTAAGCACTGATCCTTGCAGTACCCCACGAGTTACAGCCTGCCAACCCGAAAATGACCCGTTTATTCCTACTCTGTTGTCTGTCCGTTAACCAATTCCCAATCCCATGAGCCCTCATTTTGTTAAATAACCTCTTGGTTTTTTATTCGTTTATGGGATCTGGGTGTCACTGGCAAGGCCAGCATTTATTGCCCATCCCCAATTGCCCTCAAGAAGGTGGTGGTGAGCCGCCTTCTTCAGCCGCTGCTGTCCGTGTGGTGAAGGTACTCCCACAGTGCTGTTAGGGAGGGAGTTCCAGGATTTTGACCCAGTGACGATGAAGGATCGGCGATATACTTCCAAGTCAGGATGGTGTGTGACTTGGAGGGGAACTTGGAGGTGGTGGTGTTCCCATGCGCCTGCTGCCCTTGTCCTTCCAGGTGGTAGAGGTCGCGGGTTTGGGAGGTACTGCCGAAGGAACCTTGGCGAGTTGCTGCAGTGCATCTTGTAGATGGTACACACTGCAGCCATGGTTTCTCCGCTCCGGGGAAGTACTGGACCACGATGGACATATCGGCACTCGACACCAGTATCCCGCACGATGACGGCATCGCTGCGACAGCCTCAGTACTCAACACCAACAACAGCCAATCTCCAGACGCCATCCTACAACTCATCCGCTTCATCCTTGACCACAATGTCTTCACCTTCGACAACCATTTTTTTTACCCAAACACACGGAACAGCCATGGGGACCAAATTCGCACCCCAATACGCCAACATCTTCATGCACAAGTTCGAGCAAGATTTCTTCGCTGCACAGGACCTCCAGCCAACGCTGTACACCAGATACATCGACGACATTTTCTTCCTTTGGACCCACGGCGAAGGATCACTGAAAAGACTACACGATATCAACAAGTTCCATCCCACCATCAAACTCACCATGGACTACTCCTCAGAATCGGTTTCATTCCTGGACACACGAATCTCCATCAAAGACGGACACCTCAGCACTTCACTCTACCGCAAGCCCACGGACAACCTCACGATGCTCCACTTCTCCAGCTTCCACCCTAACCACGTTAAAGAAGCCATCCCCTATGGACAAGCCCTGCGAATACACAGGATCTGCTCAGACGAGGAGGAACGCGATGGACACCTACGGACGCTGAAAGACGCCCTCGTAAGAACGGGATATGACGCTCGACTCATCGATCGACAGTTCCGACGGGCCACAGCGAAAAATCGCATAGACCTCCTCAGAAGGCGAACACGGGACACAACCAACAGGGTACCCTACGTCGTCCAGTACTTCCCCGGAGCGGAGAAACTACGCCATGTTCTTCGCAGCCTTCAACATGTCATCGATGACGACGAACACCTCGCTAAGGCCATCCCCACGCCTCCACTACTTGCCTTCAAACAGCCGCCTAACCTCAAAAGTACCATCGTTCGCAGCAAATTACCCAGCTTTCAGGAGAACAGCGACCACGACACCACACAACCCTGCCACGGCAACCTCTGCAAGACATGCCAGATCATCAACACAGATACCATCATCACACGTGAGGACACTACCCACCAGGTACATGGTACATACTCATGTGACTCGGCCAACGTTGTCTACCTCATACGTTGCAGGAAAGGATGCACCAGAGCATGGTACATTGGCGAGACCATGCAGACACAGACAACGTATGAACGGACACCACGCAACAATCGCCAGGCAGGATTGTTACCTCCCAGTCGGGGAACACTTCAGCAGTCAAGAACATTCAGCCTCGGATCTGCGGGTAAGCGTTCTCCAAGGCGGCCTTCGAGACACATGACAACGCAAAATCGAGCAGAAACTGATAGCCAAGTTCCGCACTCATGAGGACGGCCTCAACTGGGATCTTGGGTTCATGTCACGCTACATGACGTAGAGTCATCCAGACTCGAGTCGTCATTGGCTTGTTCACAGATGTGATTTCCAGTAAAAAAAAGTAAAAATTAACGTTTATGGTTTTCCATACAGACTGCAGCATGACACATTAGACCCCCTGTGACCCCACCTCATTGTCTCAGTTGTATTTTGCTATGTCTTTGATGTGGTGCCTTCCTGGCTGACCTGATTGTTTCTCTGCCGAGGTGTGAAGAAAGGCAGTCAGAAGGATTAAATGTAGTCGTCTGACATTGTACGCTACACATGCATTGTTCTCTGTCTATATATGCTTTGCCGATTCGTATTCCTTCACTTCACCTGACGAAGGGGCAGCAGCTCCGAAAGCTTGTGATTTCAAATAAAACTGTTGGACTATAACCTGGTGTTGTGCGACTTCTCACTTTTGTCCACCCCAGTCCAACACCGGCATCTCCGCATCACATCAACTCTAGATTGTTCCTTGCTCCTCTCCATTGCTAATCTAAATCTTATGATACGATGATCACTTGTACCCAAGTGTTCTCCCACAGATACTTGGTCGACCTGGCCCACCTCATTCCCCAGCACCAGATCCAGCAATGCATCCTTCCTAGTTGGGCCAAGAACATATTGGTCAAGGAAATTCTCCTAAACACATTTCAGAAATTCCTCCCCCTCCTTTCCCTTTACCCTAGCATTACCCAATCGATATTTGGGTAATTAACGTCCCCCAATATCACCGCACTATAGCTCTTGTAAATCTCTGCGATTTCCCTGCAGATTTGCTCCTCTACGTCCCTCTCACTATTTGGAGGCCTGTAGAATATCCCCAATAGCGTGATCATACCCTTTTTGCTCCTCAACTCTAACCAAATGGATTCTATCCTTGTCCCCTCAAGTACAGGAAACTCTTTGGTATCCGGCACCGATGGGACCGGCGTGGTGCCGGTTGATCGAAAGTTCCAGATAACGGAGAGTTATATCTACCGAGGCTATTTTTAACAAACAAAAATAAAAAAAAATCAAGAAATGTGCAGTATACAGTATTTGGGTACTCACCTACAGAATGTTGTGTTAAATGGATGGTGGAAGATGCTTGATTAAGTACAGTACTGCCAGTTGAGGGTAATCCATAACTCTTTAATTACTTAACAGTAAGTGAGACTCCCGGCAGCGCGGGAGAATCAGACTCCTGTTACTGCAGTGTTCGGACTTCCGACAGCGCCAGGAGGCCGAGTAGTGGCACTTTGGAGAACTACCCCCACTGACTAACTCGGCGTTCGCGGGAGACTCGGACTCGGCAACATTGCCGGTTATTTGAGAGGAGTTTTCGGAGTATGACTTTTGCCGGTTAAGAGAGAATTCCGGATATTTAGGTGCCGGTTAAACAAGAGTTTCCTGTACATCCTCCCTTTCCAACACTACAATGCCTTCCTTAATCAGCACTGCCACCCCACCTCCCTTTTTTCCTTCCCTATCTTTTCTGAACACCTTGTACCCTTGAATATTAAGTACCCAGTCCTCACCATTTTTAAGCCACGTTTCCGTTATTGCCACACAGCTAATTGTGCTTGTAGCTCACCAACCTTATTCACCACACTTTGTGCGTTTACATGCATTCTAAACCCATTTTTGAATTTACCCTATTCCCTTTTGAAAGTTATTATTGAATCTGCTTCCACTACCCTTTCAGGCAGTGCATTCCAGATCACATCAAGAAAATTCTCCTCATCTCCTCTCTGCCAATTATCTTAAATCTGTGTCCTCTGGTTACCGAACCCCTGCTAGTGGAAACAGTTTCTCATTATTTACTCTATCAAAACCCCTCATAATTTTGAATACATCTATTAAATCTCCCCTTATTGTTGCCTTCTAACCTCATTATTTGGGATACTGGTTTTTAGAGGCAAAAAGATGAATCTGATTATGTAAATACTTCAACGCAAAACAGTTGACAAGACAGAATCAATTAACCTCGTGAAAAAAGAAAGAAATTTCAAGTTGAGAGCAGCCGCTGTATTAGCAACCCTAATGAACGGCCTTGGACTGTACAAACCATCTTGTGAACTACCATTTGCTAAATCAATTCAATGCAAGTTTAAAGAGTCATTTTCCTTACATTTGAGGAGCATGAGCCCTCGTTACTTTATTCCACAAGTCACATAACCTTGCGAACTGAGGTTGAGAATTAATATCTGGCATGTGCTGCCACAGGCAAGAATAGCAGACAACTTGTACCCAAACCAGAATAAGCAGAAGTGCAAGTATCGCCTACAATCCCTCATCTCTGCCCACCCCCCATGCTTCAGAGAATTTTTGCTTTCAAATGCCAACACTTCATGCCAACCACCAGAGTGGCAAAAAGCACATGTTTGCACAATGACCTGCAGGTTTCCTGGCTATGCTCTGTGCTTAAGGTGAAGGGCGATCAATGTTGAAGAATATAGGAATCGGAGTAGGCCACATTTGGCCCCCTCGAACCTGTTCCACCATTCAATTGTATCTCAACTCCATCTAACTGCCTTGGTTCCATTACCCTTAATACCCTTGTCTAACAAAAAATCTATCACTCTCAGTTTTGAAATTTTCAATTGACCCCCAGCCTCAACAGCTTTCTGGGGGAGAGTTTTCCAGATTTCCACTAGCCTTTGTGTGAAGAAGTGCTTCCTGACATCACCCCTGAACGGCCTAGCTCCAATTTTAACATTATGTTCCTTTGTTCTGGATTCCCCCACCAGAGGAACTAGTTTTTCTCTACTTACCCTATCAACTCGTTTAATCATCTTAAACACCTCAATTAGATCACTGCTTAATCTTCTATACTCAAGGGAATACAAGCCTTGTCTTTGCAACCTGTCCTCATAATTTAACCCTTTTAGCCCCGTTTAGTTAAGTTTAGGACTGGAGCACTTCTGCATTCAGCTTTCAACATCAGTACCACACTTGGAGTACTGTGCACAGTTCTGGTCTCCATATTATAAAGATTTTCATGGATGATACCTGAACTGAGAAGTTATAACTATCAAGAAAGACTGAACAGGCTGGGACTCTTTAGAAAAGAGAAGGCTGAGGGGTGACCAAATAGTCACTCGCCATTTTGAATGAGTGTGGGCTGAGGAAACTACAGCTGTCTATTCCAACCCATCTGCAGCCTGATGCAGTTTCCCCATAAACACATGATGCAAAGAAGGATTTATTATTAGCTTGTAGTAATTACTAATCAGAAGACAGGCTGGAGGGATGCGACACTGAAGAATGAAAAAATTAACATTTACATTTTATATAGGGCATAAAAAGTGCAACCAAAACACTAGGGCTCATTTTTAGAGGAATCAATTGAAAAGTGGAGAAGTTATGTTAAACGTGTACAGAACATTGTTCAGACCACATGGAGTACTATGCACAGTTCTGGTCTCCATATTACAAAAAGAATATTGAGGCACTGGAGAAGGTGCAAACAAGATTTACAATAAGATTACCAGAACTGAGAGGTTATAACCATCAGCAAAGACTGAACAGGCTTGGGCTGGAGAAGACAGAGAGGTGACCTACTGGAGGTCTTAAAACGATGGAAGGGTTTGATAGGGTAGACGTTTCCACTTGTGGGGCAAATCCAAAACTAGGGGCCATAAGTATAAGATTACATAGAATATACAGCACAGAAACAGGCCATTTGGCCCAACTAGTCCTTGCCGGCGCAGATAGTCAATCCAATAAGGAATTCAGGAAAAATTTCTTTACCCAGAGAGTGGCGAGAATGTGGAACTTGCTACCACAGGGAGTGGTTGAAGCGAATTTCATTGATGCATTTAAGGGGAAGCTAGATAAGCACATTGGGGAGAAAGGAATAGAAGGATATGCTGATAGGGTGAGATGAAGAGGGTGGGAGGAGGCTCATGCGGAGCACAAACACCAGCATATGGGCGGGATTAGGACATGGCCTGGGGGCAGGGGGGGAAGTCAGGGACAGGCTTTTTTCTTGTTTAAAATCAGTATGCTCAGGGCTGCACCAGGTGCCCAGATAGCAGCCTCAGAGCGACACTCAAGCACCAGCCCCCTGATCAACGTTTGGCCACTGGGGGCAAAGATTAGTAGACACACTTTGAAATTGATAAGCAAGTTGAAATATTTTTCAAATTATTCATTTTTATGTTAGAAACTGTCATTTTGATCTGTTTGTAGTCAGCTGGGCAAAGAACCAAAATAGCAGCTAAAGATTTTACAAAAATGAAAAAAATGCTTGATTTGCCCTTTTTCTTCTTTGATTGATAGCTTTTCCTACTGTCCAGTGTAAATTTTTGAATTTCACAATAGGCAGGTTTTTATTTCTGTGGTGCTGAATTAAGGATGTGAAATTTGAGTAAATCACGACCAAAATGCAACACAGTAATTCATGCAAGTACACGGGACGCCTAGAAAGTGAGGGACAGGAAATGCATGAAGTCCATACTGCTTTGATATTATAGTCAGACAATGCAAAGGACAGGACTGTATTATATCGTGCATTATTACTGCTAAAATGGAGCAGTGCCAATTCAGGCCCAAGTTTTCACTTGTTGTTCGGACACAGAATCTTGCAGATTTGGAATGTGCTCTTCGCTTCCAGGTCAGCAGTCGAAGTCAAAGCACCCAGCATTTTAAGACTGCACTGCATCTGTAACCAAGTGTGAACACAGGAATAGAAGTAGGAGTGGGCCATTCAGCCCATCGACCCAACACCACCATTCTGTTAGTCACGGCAGCTCTATCTTTTTAAATCGCAAGCCCCTGCCTTTTCTCCAATGTCCTTCAATACTCTTGGTTTCTAAATGAGTTTGGAGAGTGGTGGAGGCAGATTCAACAGTAAATTTCAATGGGGAATTGGATAGATACTTGAAGGGGAAACATTTCCAGGGCTCTGGGGAAAGAGCAGGGGGGAAGTGGGATGAATTGTGGAGCTCTTTCAGAGAGCCAGCACAGGCATGATGGACTGAATGGCCTCCTTCTCCATTCTGGGAACCTCAATTGATTTTGCATCTATTGCCACTTGTGGCAACGTGTTCCACATTAGTACAACCCATTTCCGTGAAGACGTTTATCCTGGATTCACCTTTAACCAGTTTCGCTCACGTCCCAAGATTCTGTCCCCTTGTTCTGATCCCCCTACTCGAGGGTAGAGCCATTCACTATCTACCCTCTCAATTATTTCAAACACCTTGACAATAACACCTCTAACCTCCTCTCCTGCTACCCCTGCACCCGCCCCCTACATCTCCAGAGAACACAACCAAAGTTTACCCAGTTCTCATTATAGCTCAGCACCTTAATCTGGGGTATCAAGCGGAGAATCACTATTTGACTTTCTCTAAGGCCCAGTAAACAGCAGACGCGTTCGTGCCATTTCAACTTATGACTCACAGAAAGAAAAGGTTCTGTCCGACACATTGCGACATGTACATAGAATTTATATTCACAATGCGTACGGACTAAGTTAAAAGTTCCTCAATAGACAACTGTAGTATACAGAATTGACTTTGTACACCTGACAGTGCAGGACAAAGTCACCAGCTATACTTCGCTCCAAAAGTGCAATAAGCTCTGTATTCACAATTGGAAGATTCTGCAATAAACATTTTAAAAAATCAAACGCTTAATTATATAAAACAATGAAATCACTGAGACGTTCTTGATACAAATAGAAAGACTTGCATTTCTACAGCGCCTTTCATAACCCGAGGACATCCCAAAGCCCTTCACAGCAGTGAAGTACTTTTGAAGTGTAGTCACTGTTGTAATGTAGGAAACACAGCAGCCAATCAGCACACAGCAAAGTCCCACAATGTGATAATGACCAGATAATCTGTTTTTGTGATGTTGATTGAGGGATAAATATTAGCCAGGACACAGGAGAAAACTCCCCTGCTCTTCTTCAAAATAGTGCCGTGGGATCTTTTATGTCCAACTGAGAGAGCAGACGGGGACTCGTTTAATGTCTCATCCAAAAGACAGCAGTGCAGCACTCCCTCAGAACTGCACTGGGAGTACTCTGTATTACATGCTCAAGTCTCTGAAGTGGAGCTTGAACCCACAACCTCCTGACAGAGGAGAGAGAGCTACCAACTGAGCTCGGGCTGACATCGTGAATGCAAGGTAAGTTTGTCAATCTACACAAGTGTAAACTGCATAATGCAAATACTGTACATAATGGCAAAATAAAGTCTCAATGTACGTTAATGTGTCCAGCAAAACAAAACTAAACAAGGGACTTACTTCCGGTATGCACACTTGACATTGTAACCTGCTGCAGAGTTCATCACAGGGATTCCTAGATCCTGATAGACCTGCTTCCACACAGCACCACTTTCAATCTATGGGCAATAATGCAGTCAATGAGTATCACATTGTAACAAAAAGCACCAAAAATTCTAGCTCCAGTATGCAATACAATTCAAAAGCACCTGCACAAAATGTACTGCTGCACGCTGTATCGAGCAGCTGACACTATACCAAATAATGAAAGCAGAAAATGCTGCAAACACTCAGCGGGTTAGGCAGCATCTGTGGAGTGAGAAACAGAGTTCACAATTCAGGTCGATGACCTTTCAGCAGAACTGGAAACTGTTAGAGAACAGTTTTTAAGCAGTTGCACAGCAAGGGAAAAGAGTGACTAGGAGGAACAAGAGGGAAGGAATGTGAGTGGGTGGAGAGCAAGAGTGATCAAATGACAAAAGGGATGATGGTGCAAGGCAAAAGGAGGCGATAATGGGAAAAGTAAAGAAACAGAAGATGGGTCCCGAGGAGGTGTAAATGGTTATAGCAAGCTAGCAGAGGGGGAGGGAAGCGAGGAACACCTCCTCTGGAACCATTTTGTTTCTTGACTTGTCCCATCACCACCCACTTTTGCCTTGCACCATCATCCCTTTTGTCATTCAATCACTCCTGCCCTCACCTCCCCCCCAACTCCCATCACAGATCTTCCCCTTTTGTTCTTTCCCTGCCATCTTTTTCTCTGGCTCTGTACCATCTTAAAAACTGTTAAATCTCTAACATCTTCCAGTTCTGACTAAGGGTCATCGACCTGAAACGTTAACTCTGTTTCTCTCTCCACAGATGCTGCCTGACCTGCTGAGTGTTTCCAGCATTTTCTGTTTTTATTTCAAATTTCCAGCATTCGCAAGATTTTGCTTTTGTTTTGATAGAGTAAATAAGGAGAAATTGTTTCCAGTGGCAGAAGGGTTAGTAACCAGAGGACACAGATTTAAGGTAATTGGCAAAAGAACCAAAGGGGGAGTTGTTATGAGCTGGAATGCACTGCTTGAAAGGGCGGTGGAAGCAGATTCAATAGTAACTTGCAAAACGGAATTGGATAAATAATTGAAGGGGAAAAGTTTGCAGGGATATAGGGAAAGAGGAAGGAAGTGGGACTAATTAAATAGCTCTTTCAAAGAGCCGCCACAGGCACAATGGGACGAATGGCCTCCTTCTGTGCTGTATCATTCCCTGATTCTATAATACGATACAAATTAATATTGTTCACAACATCCCATTTAAGATTGGATGGGATATTTATGATTAATTTGCTTCTTTGAAATGATGACTGTTGTATTAAACTACTTGCTGGAGAGCAGCACAATGAGCACTGGAGTCGATACTTGTTCTCTCCATGTGTTGGATTAATGCGATGGTGATCTTCATTGCAGCAGCAGTGGAACCCCAAAAACTGAGCAGTATCTCGGCTGCAGCTGGAGGAAGTTGAACAAGCCCAGAGAGAATCCCGAAACTTCCCTTGGGCTTCTGACCACCACCAACAACTTGCATTTATATAGCGCCTTTAACGTAGTAAAATGTCCCAAGGCGCTTCACAGGAGCGTTACCAAACAAAATTTGACACTGAGCCCCATAAGAGGATATTAGGACAGGCTTGGTCAAAGAGGTCGGTTTTAAGGAGCACCTTGAAGGAGGAGAGAGGCAGAGAGGTTTAGGGAGGGAATTCCTGAGCTTCGGGCCAAGGTGGCTGATGACACAGGCGCCCATAGATGTTAAATCCAGCCATTTCCTGCAGTTTCATTTTTTTTTTTAATCTGTTCTTGGGATGTGGGTGGGTGTCGCTGACAAGGCAGGGTCTCTTGTCACCTGAAGCAATTTGTGTCCTTTAATAAACATTAATGCTCAATTATTTTCCATACTGGTCCAAGAGCCCTTCCCCTGCCTCTCCCCACTTTTTTTAAACTGCACTGTGACATTATCCTGATAATGAAATACTGAAACTCTCATCCATGCCTTGGTCACTTCCAACCTCAACAATTCTAATACACTCCTGGCTGGCCTTCCATCTCCCACCCTCCATAAACTTCAGCCCAACTAAAATTCTGCTGCCCGTATCGTAACTCACACAAAGTCTCGTTCACCCATCATTACTGTGCTCGCTGACCGACACTGGCTCCCGAGCCAACAACACCTCGATTTTAAAATTCTCACCCTTGTTTCCAAATCCCTCCATAGCCTCGCCCCTCCCTAGCTCTGTAAACTCCTCCAGCCCTACAACCCTCAGATTTTTGCATTCCTCCAATTCTGGCCTATCCCTTCGCTCCACCATTGGTGGCCGTGCTTTCAGCAGCCTCGTCTCAAGCCCTGGAATTCTCTCCCTAAAGCTTCCCGCCTCTCTCTCCTCCTTTAAGACCTTCCTTAAAACTTACATCAGTCCTCCTAAAATCTCCATGTGGCTCGGTGTCAATTTTTGTCTGATTACACTCCGTGAAGTGCCTTGAGAGTTTTCCCATGTTAAAGGGGCTAGAAAACACCAGAACAGACTTAACGTGCAGCAACATGATTCTATCAGACGACAAACAGGGTTTGAGCTGTCCCAAACGGAGTGCAACACTGTTCTCTATAAACTGCAAACTTCACAGAAAACCTAATTTGCCCATTTTAATTAAAATCATTCCAAACAAATGAAAAAAGTAATGTTTCCCTGCCAAGTAAACAGGCACTCTACATCGTTAGCGCATGCGCTGGTGACTTTCAACAGAGGGAGGCTGGGGTGAAGTTGAAAGTAACTCAATTTGATTAATTGGGAGACTTTTCAAACTAAGGCCACTGCAGCTATTAACTAACTGGCTCTGTAAATACAAGGACTGTTGCTGCTTGTTATGGTGGTGTGGGCGCAGAAAGCTTCCAACCTCCCAAAGACAAAAGTTCAACCCCTGGTATAAAAATATCCGACTGGTGGGTAGCACAGTGCGCAGCTAGCACCATGGAGTAGTACGATGCAGCTCAGTTCCCTCCCAATTTCCCCACCCAGGTGAGTTCCCGATCTCAACCACCCTCTCAAAGACTGGGCCGTTACAATTCAGGCTTCTCGAACCCAACATAAACGCCAGCTCCCATAAGCAAGCCGACACTTCCTACGAATTGAAGTGAGGCTTCTTGCGCAACGTAATCTGGGATATTGAGGCCCAGCAAACAATAAACCTGTTTATTGTCTCTGGATTACATGTAGGATTTCCACTACACGTCCGTGTCACTTCTGAAGACGATTAAAATCAGTCTTGCCAGACACTATTGCAACAGGCTAAACAGGTTCCTTCACAGAGAGTCATTCACAGAAGCAAAACAGTAACAGCAAGTTGTTGAAATCAGTCGCCAACACAGCAGCTTCCAACCAGTTCATAAAAGGATACAACGAACAAAGCCATCAGTTGTATTCTTTTGGCTGCCCTAAGAAAGTCAAACACTTTTCTGAAAGGGAGTAGCCCCCAAAATCCCCACTAGTTACAGTCATTCTCAGGATTTTGTACGGAGCTGCATCTTGCAGCTATTTCAAAAACATAACTAGCTAGTCCATTAAAAGTGTTGGATTCTGATATCCATAAAACTTTGAAACAGTGTCACCTTGAAGGCGGCAATCTGTGAGACAGAATCACTTTCCTCAAACAATGGGCAGCAGGTTCCATAAAGCATACACAAATCTATGCTGATGTTTGACAAGTACTGTCTCTGTTATTCCCAGCAGATTTTGTTACAACTTGCACTTATATAATTTAGAACAACATCCTTCACAGAGGGATAATCAAAAAAAAGAGACCGAGCCAAAGGAAGAGATATTAGGAGGGGCGACCAAATGCTTGGACAAAGAGCTGAGTTTCAAGGATGGTCTTGAAGGAGAGGGAGTTGGAAAGACCGAAGGGTTTAGGGAAGGAATTCCAGAGTGTGGGACCAAGGCGAATGAAGGCACAGCAGGCAAGGGTAGGGTGATGGGAGGGACAGATGCATAAGAGGCCAGAGCCAGAGGAAGAGTGTGTTTGTGGGGGGGGGGGGGGGGGGGGGGGGGGGGGGGGAGGGTAATAGGGCTGGAGGAGGTTAGAGATATGGAGGGTTATGGGCTGGGAGGAGGTTACAGAGAGAGGGAGGGCAAAGTCATGAAAGGATTTAAACAGAAGGATGAGAATTTTGAGGGACCGGGAGCCAATGTAGGTCAGCAAGGACACAGGATGACAGGTGAACGGGACTTGGTGTGGGATAGGATATGGGCAGCAGAGCTTTGGATGAGCTGAAGTTCACAGGGAATGCGAGGATGGGAGGTGAGCGTTGGAGTAGTCAAGTCTGGAGGTGGCAAAATCAATAGGGAATTCAGCAGCAGATGGACTGAGGTGGGGCGGAGGCGGGCGATTGTATGATTAATGTCTCGATTAATAACCCAATGATGCATGCTAAACTGTTCCTAACACCTGGGTGGACTGCAAGTATTCCTTTGCCTGTTGAACGATAAAGGTGATAAAGCTGCCACTTTACCCATTAAGCCCTAATTTTACACACTTCCTCCAATATGGACTTCAGCAAAAAACAGAATTCAGAGCCACTATTTACACAGCAATGAGCTATTGGTGGTGGGAACCCCCAGGGGTCTCAATTTTCCATATTTCACCTCGCCATGCTATACTTAGTATAACCACGTTTAAAGCAGTTATAATACTTACCAGCTGTGAAATCCCATATCATCAAACCATTGAATCTTTTTGAAGCATTACAGATACTTAATATGAGACATGCACTGGAAGCTGGGCACTTTCCAACTGTCAATGGTGCTTGGATATAAAGTAAAGTGAAGTGGGATAAAAGGGAATGAAAATTCTCTGCGGCAATTAAAATCAAACCTGACTCATGAAACTACCATTATTCAACTAGAGATTGAGGCTGCCACATTCGTTGGAATTGGAACAGCAGCAATACCTTAGTTTGAAGAATTTGGAACCTTTCAAAAACTGTCAGATTTATAAACTCTTTGCAAAAAGATAATAACAAATACATGTATATTGTTTATCTGGGTCAGGTAATGCAGGCACTGAGCAGCTTGTATTGCGCTGGCATTAACTGAGCAAGAACCCTTTTAGTCAGTCATTCTCCCTAGCCAGGCTGCTGGTGCAAGGATTGTAAAGAAAATCTACACTTTACATTCCATAAAACAGACTCATGCTTGCTCTCCTGTTAATAAGCCCCTCCAGAGAATTGTTTAAACCAAATACTCACACTATCAAATCCTCCCAGTTCATGTACAAGTCTGTACAGCTTGAATAAATTCAGATCCCTGTATCCAAGCACAGGGCGTTTGTTGATTGGAGTACCTGCAGTTAAATAAAGACAGACACTATATAAACACTGTTTTCAACTAAAATTGAACAAATTTTAGTTGCTAATTAAGTCTTTCAAAGATTAGATGAATGAAATTAATCATAAATGAGTTAAATAGTAACATTTCTTCCTTTCTCTCTCCTTCCCCACATCCCCACCAATCCCACCTGCAGCCTCCACAGACACAGTCCTCTTTACAATCGCTGGCGATCTGTCCCACCGTGCTACTAGCTCAAAGCATGCCCACTGTCCCAGGGTGGGGCTGAGTCACAGGTGACTACTCACACCAGGCTACTGACAGCAGGTGATCAACCAAACAACTTTCAGCAATTGACCATGAACCTTGCAATTGCACATAAACCCAATACCAGTCGCAATCAAGAGGCAGCAAGGCAACCGTTCGGGTTACAGAGTGCTAGACAGTCAGGACCCTCCCAACCCCCCCAAGTCGTGTTCAAACCCAGGCCTGGCCTCATTACATGGGTTTGCCCCAGGCACTGAACCCCGCCTTGCAAAGGAAGGGGCTGACCAGCAAAAAATGGTCAGTGCCCTGTAGAAGTGCAATTGCAGCCGAGCTCAGGGCCCAGAAGCAGACTTGCTGGGTAAAGTGTGGTCATGAGGGGGGGAAAACCCCAAATTATTAGGATTAAACACAACGTAGCTGACATTCTGACAGTGCGAGTTTTGGCTTCATGGTCAACTCACGGGACATGATTCAAAGTAAAGAAACAGCCAAGACAAGATCCTCACCTCGATCCTCCATGAACTTGTATAGTTGTTGTAGGAAATTTTCCCTTTCCTCTGGAAAACGTTCTACCTCTTCCTAAATATTGTTGGTGATGTGGGGGGGGGGGGGGGGGGGAAAGAGGAGGGAGAAAAGAGGAAAAATATATAAAACTTTGCTTTTGAGATTCTATAACTAAATACCTGAAACCATGGACAGAAACAAACACCGAGGCACTAAGGGTACTGCCCTGCTGACAGTCAAAATTACAGATTTAGTTGCTATTGAAGTCTTTCAGAGATAGATCAAAGAAATTTAACTAAAATGAAGAAAGAACGAAGACATGCATTTCTACATATATTACTTTAAGAAGAAAACAAGACCATAGCAGGAACTGTCATCCGAGTACTTGAAACACACTGAAAATAAAGTGGGGGGGGGGGGCGGGTGAGAAAATTGATTTGTACAAGAGTTATTAAAATAACACACCAAAGGAGCAGGCAGGCAGGCCACTTGTTTCCAGGCCTCTGATCTTGAGCCAGCTGCTGGCCCAAGAGGACTTGCTTATCCTTCTGGCAACGAATTCAAGATCAGGAAATTAATGCGAGGAACAAGGACTATGGTTGTTCTGCCCCTCTATGATGTTGCATGTTGATACAATTTGCTGCTTGGTATTTTCAATATATATATTTTGGATTATTTGGCACCCAGTGACACACAAAAGTTTGCCATCGACGATCATGCACCAGTGATGAAAGGAAACAGTTTGACCTGGGCCACTGATTATGGAGCTTCACAGGAGTGTGTTCAGAGTGTAAAGGATGAAAGTGCACGCTGTTACTTTAGAAAATTTGCCACCAGCTGATGAGTGTGAGAGGGTGAAGGGATCTGGAACGATTCAAACAGATAGGCTTAAGAACGACAGGTGGATTTAGAGAATATAAAGCTATGCATGGGTGAATAGAAGGATTTATAAGTGCTGACCACTCACTAAGTGTACGATCAATGTGATTGTACTGAGATGCAGCTCAGGGATAGGTGACTGTTGGAATGTTAAGTGAAATTCTGAGCATTCTTCCTTCAAAGGGGCATCAGTCCACCAGAGCTGGTACAGAGGCTGACTCAGGGACTTGGGCTTCAGATTCACCTACATTGGCTCCTAGTCTGGCAACGCTTTAATTTTAAAATTCTCATCCTAGTTTTCAAATCCCTCCATGGCCTCTCCCATCCCTATCTCTGCAACCTTCTCCAGCCAGACAACCTTCAGAAATCTCAGCGTTCCTCCAATTCAGGGCTCTTGAGCATCCCGAATTTTAATCACTCCACCATTGGTGGCCGTGCCTTCAGCTGCCTCGGCCCTAATCTCTCCAATTCTCTCCCTAAATTCCCTAGATTCTGGAAAGGTCCCAGCGGATTGGAAGGTCGCAAATGTAACACCACTATTCAAGAAAGGAGGGAGAAAAAAAAACAGGGAACTACAGGCCAGTTAGCCTGACATCAGTCGTCGGGAAAATGCTGGAATCCATTGTCAAGGAAGTGGTATCAAATCACTTAGAAAATCATAACATGATTAGGCCGCGTCAACATGGTTTTATGAAAGGGAAATCGTGTTGGACAAATTTATTAAGAGTTTTTTGAGGATGTAACTAGCAGGGTAGATAAAGGGGAACCAGTGGATGTAGTATATTTGGATTTCCAAAAGGCATTCGATAAGGTGCCACATAAAAGGTTATTACACAAGATTAGGGCTCATGGGGTTGGGGGTAATATAGTAGTATGGATAGAGGATTGGTTAACGGACAGAAAACAGATTAGGGATAAACGGATCTTTTTCAGGTTAGCAGGCTGTAACTAGTGGGGTGCCGCAAGGATCAGTGTTGGGGCCTCAGCTATTTACAATCTATATTAATGACCTAGATGAAGGGACAGAGTGTAATGTATCCAAGATTGCTGATGATACAAAGCTAGGTGGGACAGTAAGCTGTGAGGAGAACACAGAGTCTGCAAAGGGATACAGGTAGACTAAGTGAGTGGGCAGTAAGGTGGCAGATGGAGTATAATGTAGGGAAATGTGAGGTTATTCACTTTGGTAGGAAGAATAGAAAAACAGAATATTTTTTAAAATGGTGAGAAACTTTCAAATGTTAGTGTTCAGAGAGATTTGGGTGTCCTCGTGCAAGAAACACAGAAAGCTAGCATGCAGGTACAGCAAGCAATAAGGAAGGCAAATGGCATGTTGGCCTTTGTTGCAAGGGGGTTGGAGTATAAGAGTAAGGAAGTCTTGCTACAATTGCACAGGGCCTTGGTGAGGCCACACCTGGAGTACTGTGCACAGTTTTGGTCTCCTTATCTAAGGAAGGAAATACTTGCCTTGGAGGCGGTGCAACGAAGGTTCACTAGATTGATTCCTGGGATGAGAGGGCTGTCCCATGATGAGAGATTGTGTAGAATGGGCCTACACTCTCTGGAGTTTAGAAGAATGAGGCGATCTCATTGAAACATACAAGATTCTGAAGGGGATTGACAGGGTAGATGCTGAGAGGTTGTTTCCCCTGGCTGGAGTGTCTCGAACTAAGCAGCATAGTCTCAGGATAAGGGATAGGCCATTTAAGAATGAGATGAGGAAGAATTTCTTCACTGAGGGTTGTGAATCTTTGGAATTCTCTGCCCCAGAGAGCTGTGCCTGCTGAGACTTTGAGTCTATTCAAGGCTGAGATAGATAGATTTTTGGACTCTAGGGAAATCAAGGGATATGGAGATCAGGCGGGAAAGTGGAGTTGATGTCGATGATCAGCCATGATCTTATTGAATGGTGGAGCAGGCTCGAGGGGCCTTGAGGCCTATTCCTGCTCTTATTTCTTATGTTCTTAAACCTCGCCATCTCTCTCCCCTCCTTTAAGACACTCCTTAAAACCTTCCTCTTTGACCAAGCTTTTAGTCGCCTGTCCTAATATCTCCTTATGTGGCTCGGTGTAAAAAGTTGTCTAATTACGCTCCTGTGAAGCTCCTTGGGTGTTTTATTACACGAAGAGTGCTGTATAAATGCAAGTTGTTGTTGTTGTTGTTGTTGTTGTTGTTAGGAAGAAAGACTCACAAAAATAGACTCGTTGATTGAAGAAAGACACGGATCCAGCTTTGAAAAATACCAAAACTAATAAACCAGTAAAAACGTGTAAAATTAAGAAACTTCAAGAAAAAAAAATAAAGAATTTTTCTTGCTCAGAGAAGAGTGGCGATGTGGGGCAGATTCACAGATCGAACATTTAATTATGCATTGACCCTTAAACAGCTGGCTATTCAACTGGTTTGCAGCAGAGCTGATGGTTCTTAGGGCACTTCAGGAGGTGCCATCTTTCGGCTGAGATGTTAAACTGAGGCCCCGTTGCCCTCAGGTGGATATAAAAAATTCCACTATTTTGAAGAAGAGCAGGGAGTTATCCCTGGTGTCCTGGCCAATATTTATCCCTCAACCAACATCACTAAAACAGATTATCTAGTCATTATCACATTACTGTTTGTGGGACCTTGCTGTGTGCAAATTGGCTGCCGTGTTTTCTATATTACAACAGTGACTGCACTTCAAAATTATTTCATTGGCTGTAAAGCGCTTTGGGACGTCCTGAGGTCATGAAAGGCGCAAAATGCAAGTCTCTTTCTTTCTTTATGTGCAACACGAACAGCTGGGAAATGTCATTCTAAGGTAGGCAACTGGTCATGGACAAATAATGTAGGATGCAAGTAATTAAAATTTTGCTTCATTTTTCACGTTGGGAATGGGCCAAAAACTTTGCTCTGAGATTAAATGAGTTCCAGTGGAGCAGATTGCACAAGGACTCCTGAGGATGGGCTTGATGGGTCAAACAAGCTCTGGGTCTGGGATAAAGTTACTGGGAAAAGCATTTTTAAACTACTGAATGAAAAATAAGTATTTAAAAAAGCAGAGAGAGAGCAAATAAAGGCAGGAGGGAATTGGAAAAACAAAATCAGCAGAATAATAAAGCATTGCAGCAAACAGTGGAAGTGCAATGGATACCAAGGGATTCTGTGCAGATCACTTCATCCATTAGATCATGTTTTAAACCAGTGCACAAACAAGCCTGTGAAAGATGAGAAAGAAATACAACATCCTTCATACATCGAATGTACAACACAAAAACAGGCCATTCGGCCCAACTGCTCCATGCCGGTGTTTATGCTCCACACGAGTCTCCTCCTACCACTTCATCTCACCCCATCAACAAATCCTTCTATTCCTTTCTCCCTCATGTGTTTATCCAGCTTTCCCTTAAATGCATCTATGCTATTCGCCTCAACCACTCCCTGTGGTAGTGAGTTCCACATTCTCACCAGTCCCTAGGTAAAGAAGTTTCTCCTGAATGCCCTATTGGATTTATTAGTTTATAGATCTTATATTTATGACCCCTAGTTGTGGTATCATCTTCTCTACGTCTACCCGATCGAACCCCTTCAATATTTTAAAGACCTCTATCAGGTTATTCCTCAGCCTTCTCTTTGCTAGAGAAAAGAGCCCCAGCCTGTTCACGATTTCTGATATTTATAACCTCTCAGTTTCGGTTATGTGGAAATGTCATTTTATTCCTACAGAGTTTTGGGGAACTATTTTTCTTCATGATTTTCAGTTCAGATGAGTTCTTACAATTTGCTAAAGTGTAATGTTTTGAAAAGTATAAATATTTGTTGAGAATTGTAGTATGTGATTGCTGCGGGGGAAGAGAGGAGTTGGTTTTAGTCCCAGGTACTGAAGGATGTGGGCATGTGTGCCTGTATATAAAGTGCAATGAAAATTCAATCTACTCCACAACTGTTGATACTGATCTAAACGTGCTCAGTGTAGTTAATCAAATTACAAATAAATAGAACAAATTGGAACTGAATAGAGGGGGAGAGCAACGAAAGTGAGGCATGGTAAAACACTGACATGTCATACAACTTTATATCAACATTTTATAACCGTGATGGAGTCTATACATTCAAAAATAAAAATCCAACTCAGATTCTTTTGTGAACCTACATTGAGCAATAGGAAGCAACCGATATATCTGTGTTTCTCTCCGCCACCCCCCTCCACACAATCCTGGCTACAGCTCTGTTACTTCCCCACCTCCTCCTGGCTATGGCTGCGTTCTTCACCCGTCACCACCTCCTCCTGGCTATGGCTGCGTTCTTCCCCCCTCCCCACCACCTCCTCGCTATGTTGGGCCAAATAGCCTGTTTCTGTGCTGTTGAATTCTATGTATAAACATATTCAGTGCTAGCAGCTGCTGTGGAGGTCACTGTGAGCCCAGCTGGGAACTGCCAGGAAAACCATGCCAAACTGGATCTGAAATGCTGAAAGGGTTAATACACAGCTCAAAATCTGAAACTTTAAGAGGGAAAAACAATTCACCATCAGTTAGTAAACCACTCGCTCCCCTGCCCAAAACAAAATCCTCACCTCCTCCTCGCTGCTCTCCTCTTCCTCGTCGCGTTCCTCTTCATCACTGCTCGAGCTCTCTTCCTTCAGCTCCGTCTTCCAATTGTTGGGGATGGCTCCGCTCTTCAAGAACTCTAAAGCCTGATCCAAAGCTGGAAACCCCACCCCAAAAATACCTTTTACTGATGATCACGGTTTAAAAGTTAAAAACAATTCGCTGTGCAAATCAGTTACAGTAAAGTGACAGCTAAGGGCAGTGGGGGGACACAATTAGTTTAAACACTCCCTACATTGTTAGCTCACATTTTGGGTGAGATTTCCACCTTTTGTGGTCAGTGCTAGAGAATGAAACAGTGCATGCTTCTCACTCAGTGTCAGCATCGAGCACGTCAAGTCAGGCCGAGTACAGAATGAAACTTATGATCTGGGATGTACTGCCTAAAAGGGTGGTGAAAGCAGATTCAATAGTAATTGGTAGGCCTATGGGGAAAGAGCAGGAGAGTGGGACTAATTGGATAGCTCTTTCAAAGAGACGGTACAGTCACGATGGGTCGAATGACCTCCTTCTGTGCTGCATCATTCTATGAAAAGTTGCTGAAACTAAATCAGTAATGAAGTCTGCAATCAGGATTCATTTGATTTTTCAAATTAGTACTTTTTTTTTTTTAAAGTCAGGCAGTTTAATTCAGATCAGCACTTTCTATAATGCAGCAGCACCACGTGATACAGCACTAACCCACAATGCCACTGAGGAGCAGGAACAGGTGTGACCCAGCCATGGATTCCGCAAAATGCTTCAATTAAACTCAAGATAACATTTAAATTGTTTGGCAAGGGTATTAAGGGTTACGGAACCAAGGAAGGTGGATGGAGTTAAGATACAGATCAGCCATGATCTCATTGAATGGTGGAACAGGCTCGAGGAGCTGAACAGGCCTCCTCCTGTTCCTGAAAAAGTGTCCATTTCAAATCAGTATTCTAGGACTATTTGCAGATTGCCTGTATTTCCATTAAGTTTTAATTCGCAGTGAATTTTGTCACCTGACCAATCATTTTTCATGAACCGACTGATAACCTCATTCCACAGCAGAGCAATGTGCAAGTATAATCTTACATTAGAGTGCACGGAGCTCTGCCGGTTCTTTGCCTATTGGTTTGGCATAATGAAGTAAAATTCCTTTTACCTTCCTTCATTGCTGCATCATATTTTGAGGCCATCTCGCTGTTAAATTCTGCAATGTCCTTCCTGGGCACGGCCACACTGCAACAAATCAGACACAGCGCTGATGTCGGGAGAACAGAACCAGCGGTGCAGGCACAAGATCAGCACCTTCCCACACACACTGAGGTACTCACTGGCTCCTAAACCAATTGCCAACTAATGCTTCACATAATGAAATGGGATCCAATAATGCAGCTGTTTTGCATCAACTATCTAATCAATTGGGAGACCAAAACTAGAGCCATGAATATAAGAACATCAGAAATAGGAGCAGGAGTAGGCCATTCGGCCCTTCGAGCCTGCTCCGCCATTCAATGAGATCATGGCTGATCTTCTGCCTCAATTCCATTCACCAGCCCTATCGTCATATCCCTTGATGCCTTAACTAGTCAGAAATCTATCGACTTCTGTTTTGAATATACCCAATGACTGAGCCTCCACAGCCCTCTGGGATAGAGAATTCCAAAGATTCACCACCCTCGGTGTGAAGAAATTTCTTCTTATCTCAGTCCTGAATGGCCTACCCTTTATCTTGAGGCTGTGGCCCCTGGTTCCAGACTCCCCAGCTAAGGGAAACATTCTCCCAGCATCCATCCCATCAAGTCCTGTAATAATTTTGTATGCTTCAATGAGATCCCCTCTCATTCTTCTGAATTCAAAAGAATACAGGCCCAGTTTACTCAATCTCTTCTGATACGACAGTCCCGCCATCCCAGGAATCAATCTCGTGAAGCTTCGTTGCACTTCCTCTATGGCAAGTATATCCTTCCTTAGGTAAGGAGACCAAAATTGTACACAGTACTCCAGGTGTGGTCTCACCAAGGCCCTATATAATTGGAGTAAGACTTCTTTACTCCTGTACTCAAATCCTCTTGTAATGAAGGCCAGTATACCATTTGCCTTCCTAATGACTTGCTGCACCTGCACATTCACTTTCAGCGACTCATGTACAAGGACACCCAGGTCCCTTTGAGCATCTGCATTCCCCAATCTTTCACCATTTAGGAAATACTCTGCCTTTCTGTTTTTTCTACCAAAGTGGATAACTTCACATTTATCCACATTATATTCCATCTGCCATGTTCTCGCCCACTCACTGAGCCCGTCAGATCCCCTTGAAGCCTCTTCACACCCTCTTCGCAACTGACACTGCCACCTAGCTTTGTATCATCAGCAAATTTGGAAATGTTACATTTAGTCCCCTCATCCAAATCATTGATACAGATTGTGAATAGCTGGGGCCCAATGCTTGGATCACTTTTCCTTTGGGGTTTTTATGCCCGAGAGGAATGTGTTTGTTGCAAATTATGCATTATTTTCTTGAATGTTAGCCATTGTATGTCCACCTTTTAGTGTAGTCTCCCAATCTACCATGGCAACTTGTCCCTCATACCCTTGTAGTTTCCTCTGTTCAGATTGAAGACCTTAGTTTCAGATTGGACTACATCACTCTCAAACTTAATGTAAAATTCAATCATATTATGGTCACTTGTCCCTAAAGGCTCCTTTACCACAAGATTATTGATTAGCCCTTTCTCATTACACAGTACCAGATTCAGAATAGCCTGTTCCCTGGTTGGTTCCTCCACATACTGATCCAGGAAACCATCTCGCATGCATTCCAAGAATTCATCCTCCACACCATTTGTGGTAATTTGATTTGCCCAGTCAATATGTAGATTAAAGTCCCCCATGATTACCGTATTGCCCTGGTTACACACACTTCTAATCTCTTGATTGATACTGTGCCCTACATTACCATTACTGTTTGATGGCCTGTACATAACTCCCACCAATGTTCTCCGCCCTTTGCTGTTTCTTAGCTCCACCCAAATATAGTCACTAATAAATTCAATAGGGAATTCAGGAGAAACCTCTTTACCCAGAGAGTGGTTAGAATGTGGAACTCGCTACCACAGGGAGCACTTGAGGTGAATAGCATAGATACCTTTAAGGGGAAGCAAGATAAGCACATGAGGGAGAAAGGAATAGAAGGATATGCTGATAGGGTGAAATGAAGTAAGGAGGAGGAGCCTCGTGTGGATCATAAACACCAGCATAGACCAATTGGACTGAATCGTTTGCTTCTGTGCTGCAAATTTTATGCAATTCTTTGTAATTACATTCTGTGCAATGGACATTCAGGTCTTCTTAACCCATTTTCCTTGGCTTTCTACCACAGCGGGTCAATCCCTTTCGGTCGAATGATTGCACAATTGTTCCTTCATCGTCGCTGGGTCAAAATCCTGGAACTCCCTCCCTAACAGTACTGTGGGAGTACCTTCACCACATGGACTGCAGTGGTTGAAGGCAGCAGCTCACCACCACCTTCTCAAGGGAATTTAGGGATGGGCAATAAATGCTGGCCTTGCCAGCGACACCCACATCCCAGGAATGAATTTTTTAAAACTTGACAATGCACCATTGACAACTGTAGAACGGGGAGGCCGACACATGAGCCTCTCCATTGTCCATGTTTCAGCAATATGCTCCAGAAAGCTGCTTAATCCGACCATGGATGACGTGTCAGGCTGCCAAGAGTGCAGGGTTGGAGACGGTAGCGTGTCCAGCGTGCGGGGCTGGAGACGGTAGCGTGCTGAACGTGTGGGACTGGATATGGTAGCGTGCCAGGAGAGCTAATGGACCACCTTTACTGACTGAAATGCTGGTTTTCTGGCAATGTGTTATCACGGTCGTCACAACTGTTTTCACTGTTACGGAGATAGAAGTAGGCAGTCTTGGTGATGGAGAAGACATGGGGTTGGAAGCTCAACTCTGAAATAGGACGCCGAGGTTCAGCCTGCGACCGTGGCCAGGGAGGGGCGTGGAATCAGTGGCAGTGGAATGGAGTTTGTGGCGGGGACCGAAGACATTGGCTTGACCAGATGCACATGGGACAGCACTAAAGATGATTACCAGATATGGAATTTGTGGAGGATACTAAACTGGATTAAAAATTGGTTATGAGAGAAAAAACAGTAGGGGAGTTAAATTCGGTTGATTTGCGCCCTAAGATGGAGCAAATCAACTAGCGCCTGGGCATGGCGCCGCTAACGCCTCCCGCGAAATTCAGCGGGAGGTTAGCGGCGGCGCTAACGGTTAGCGGCACTGCACCGCCAGCGATGACGTCATCGCCGTGCGCAGCGCCCCCCTCGCGCCCCGGCTGTAATATTGGGTAGCGCCCCCCAACTTACGGCCAGACGCTATGTCCGCTGGGTCAGGGGGAACTACCTGCAGCCGGGGCGGCGCTAGTTAAAGGGGAGGTGGCGGGCGGCCATTTTTGTTGCTGGCTGCCTGTCAACACCTGCCACCGTTACTGTCCCCGGCCGCCGTAAAGTCCCCCCGCGGGGTGCCGGCACTCTTGATGCCTGGTGGCCCAGCTGGGCCCCGGGTCGAGCTGCGCCAGGCCCCTCCCCTTTAATAAGGGGAGGAAGGCCGGCAGTACCGCGGTGCAACATGCGCTGCGGCACATCCCGCCGCGATATTGGCTCGCAGCGCCCCAAAGAGGGACGCGGGGCGCCTCCAGTAGCGCCCCTCCTCCCTCTCGGGGCGCTACCTGGAAAAATCGGCCGCGGGGGCACCAACATTTTCGGGGCGCTACCCAATTTTTACCCCTAGGAGTAAAGGGCAATTCGCCCCCCCGCCCGAGTGGTTGGAAGTGGGTGGTGGTGTTTCACAGGGTTCAGTTCTGAGAACACTTCCATTCACAGCGCGGACCTGAGCAGGAGTGGCGGCAGCGACATTAAGGGAGCACCGGAGAAGGCCCAGGACACAGTACAGACCAGAGCGGGAGCACCGGAGAAAGCCCAGGACAGTACGGACCAGAGCGGGAGCACCGGAGAAAGCCCAGGACAGTACGGACCAGAGGGGGAGCACCGGAGAAAGCCCAGGACAGTACGGACCAGAGTGGGAGCACCGGAGAAAGCCCAGGACAGTACGGACCAGAGGGGGAGCACCGGAGAAAGCCCAGGACAGTACGGACCAGAGGGAGAGCAGCGGCATAAAGGGAGCACCGGAGAAGGCCCAGGACACAGTACGGACCAGAGGGGGAGCAGCGGCATAAAGGGAGCACCGGAGAAGGCCCAGGACACAGTACGGACCAGAGCGGGAGCACCGGAGAAGGCCCAGGACACAGTACGGACCAGAGCGGGAGCAGCAGCAGCGACAAAGGGAGCACCAGAGAAGGCCCAGGACACAGTACGGACCAGAGCGGGAGCAGCGGCAGCGGCATAAAGGGAGCCGAGAGGCTACTTAAAAAAACAAGGAGTCACATCACAGGACAGCAGAAAGGTGATTGGTTTGTGAGTATTACAGCTCTTTTGCTCTCTAGGTTAGGTAAGTGGAATAAATTCAGAACTGGGAGAGTATTAACTACTATAACTTCAGTGAATTAATAACAAACTAAATTAATAAACTAAAAATTTAAAGTAAAAATAATCGTTTGAAAAAAATACTGTAACTAATTATATAAATTAAAAAAAGGTTAGATAGAGACGGCAGTGCAGGTGGTGTGTCGTAACTGCAGCATGTGGGAGTTGGTGGAGACCAATGAGATCCCGAGCAACCACATCTGTGGTAAGTGCCTGCAGCTCAAGGAACTTCAGCTCAGAATTGTTGAGCTGGAGTCCGAGCTGCAGGCATTGCGATGCATCAGCGAAGGGGAGAGTTACCTGGACACTTTGTTCCAGGAGGCAATCACACCTTTTAGGTTAAGCAGTACTTTAGAGTTAGTCAATGGTCAGGGACAGGAGGGTGTGACTGCGAGTCAGGAAAGTACGGGGACCCAGGATATAGTGATGGAGGAGCCTTAGCCCTTGACCTTGTCCAACAGGTATGAGGTACTTGCTGCCTGTATGGATGAGAACAAGGACTGCAGGGAGGATGGACAAACTGACCATGGCACCGTGGTACAGAAGGTCATTCAAGGGCAGGGGGGGGGGGCGGGAGTAAAAAGGAATGTGGTAGTGGTAGTATAGTCAGGGGGATAGATAAAATAATCTCTGGATTATTACCTGATCCACATGAAAATTGGCATAGGGACAAACAGATCAGATGTTTAAATCTGTGGCTCAAAGAGTGGTGTGGGAAGAAGGGGTTTCAGTTCATGGGGCACTGGCACTAGAACTGGGGAAAGAGGGAGCTTTTCCGATGGGATGGGCTCCACGTAAACCAGGCTGGGACCAGTGTCCTGGCGAATCAAATAACTAGGGCAGTAGAGAAGGCTTTAAACTAATGAAGGGGGGGGGGGAGGATTCAGGAAAGAGTACATTTAAAAGCAGCAAGAGAAATGTCAAGGCTCCTAAGAAATTAAGGATAGTATTAGATCCAAAGAGTCATATAAAGTTGCCAGAAAAAGTAGCAAGCCTGAGGTTTGGGAGCAGTTTAGAATTCAGCAAAAAAGGACCAAGAAATTGATTAAGAGGGGGAAAATAGCGTATGAGTGTAAACTTGCAAGGAACCTGAAAGCAGATTGTAAAAGCTTCTACAAGTATGTAAAAAGAAAAAGATTAGTGAAGACAAATGTAGGTCCCTTACAGTCAGAAATGGGAGAATTTATAATGGGGAACAAGGAAATGGCAGAGCAATTAAACAAATACTTTGGTTCGGTCTTCACGGTAGAGGACACAACTAACTTCCCAGAAATGCTAAGGAACCAAGGGTCTAGTGAGAAGGAGGAACTAAAGGAAATTAGTATTAGTAAAAAAAAAATAATGCTGGAGAAATTAATGGGACTGAAAGCTGATAAATCCCCAGGGCCTGATAATCTGCATCCTAGAGTACTAAAAGAGGTAGCCATGGAAATAGTGGATGCATTGGTTGTCATCTTCCAAAATTCTGTAGATTATGGAACAGTTCCTGCAGATTGGAGGGTGGCAAATGTAACCCTACTATTTAAAAAAAGGAGAGAAAACACAGGGAACTACAGACCGGTTAGCCTAACATCAGTAGTAGGGAAAATGCTAGAGTCTATTATAAAGGATGTGATAACAGGACACTTAGAAAATATCAACGAGATTAGACAAAGTCAACATGGATTTATGAAAGGCAAATTGTGTTTGACAAACCTACTGGAGTTTTTTTGAGGATGTAACTGGTAGAAAAGATAAGGGAGAACCAGTGGATGTGGTGTATTTGGATTTTCAGAAGGCCTTTGATAAAGTCCCACATAAGAGGTTAGTGTGCAAAATTAAAGCATATGGGATTGGGGGTAATATACTGGCATGGATTGAAAATTGGTTAACAGACAGGAAACAGGGAGTAGGAATAAATGGGTCCTTTTCGGGGTGGCAGGCAGTGACTAGTGGGGTACCGCAGGGATCAGTGCTTGGGCCCCAGCTATTCACAATATATATCAATGATTTGGATGAGGGAACCAAATGTAATATTTCCAAGTTTGCTGATGACACGAAACTAGGTGGGGTTGTGAGGAGGATGCAAAGAGGCTTCAAGGGGATATAGACAAGCTAAGTGAGTGGGCAAGAACATGGCAAATGGAATATAATGTGGAGAAATGTGAAGTTATCCACTTTGGTCGGAAAAAGAGAGAAGCAGAGTATTTTTTTAAAATGGTGCGAGATTGGGAAATGTTGGTGTTCAGAGGACCTGGGTGTCCTTGTACACGAATCACTGAAAGTTAACATGCAGGTACAGCAAGCAATTAGAACATAACATAAGAACATAAGAAATAGGAGCAGGAGTAGGCCAATCGGCCCCTCGAGCCTGCTCCGCCATTCAATAAGATCATGGCTGATCTGATCCTAACCGCCAATCTACTATCTACTATCACAGAACCATCTCCTGCATCTAACAGAATTGCACACACGAAATAGGAGCAGAATCAGGCTACACGGTCCCTGGGCCCGCTCCACTACCCACAGGGCCATGACCGATCCGAACCTAGACTCATGTCCAAATTCCTGCCCGCTCCCCGTAACCCTTAATGCCCTTTACTTCTAGGAAACTGTCTATTTCTGTTTTAAATTTATTTAATGATGTAGCTTCTACAGCTTTTTGTGGCAGCATATTCCATGGACCTACCACCCTCTGAGTGAAGTAGTTCCTCCTCATCTCAGTTTTGAAAGAGCAGCCCCTTATTCTAAGACTATGTCCCCTAGTTCTAGTCTCACCCGTCATCGGGAACATCCTCCCCGCATCCACCCGATCCAACCCCTTCACAATCTTATATGTTTCAATAAGATCGCCTCTCATTCTTCTGAACTCCAATGAGTAGAGTCCCAATCTACCCAACCTCTCCTCATATGACCACCCCCTCATCCCCGGGATTAACCGAGTGAACCTTTTTTGCACTGCCTCGAGAGCAAGGATGTCTTTCCTTAAGTAAGGACACCAAAACTGTATGCAGTATTCCAGGTGCGGTCTCACCAATACCTTGTACAACTGAAGCAATACCTCCCTATTTTTATATTCTATCCCCCTAACAATGAAAGCCAACATTCCATTTGCCTTCTTAATCACTTGCTGCACCTGCATACTAACCTTTTGAGTTTCGTGCACCAGGACCCCCAGATCCCTTTGCACTTCAGTACTCTCCAGTTTCTTGCCATTAAGATAATAAATTGCTCTAGGATTTTTCCTGCCAAAGTGCATCACCTCACACTTTCCAGTGTTGTATTCCATCTGCCAAATCTCTGCCCACTTACTTAGCCTGTCTATGTCCCCTTGCAGGTTTTTTATGTCCTCCTCACTCACTACTTTCCCTCCCATCTTTGTATCATCTACAAATTTTGATATGTTACACTTGGTCCCTTCCTCCAAATCGTTAATATAGATTGTAAAGAGTTGGGGACCCAGCACTGACCCCTGTGGAACACCACTAGTTACCGATTGCCAGTCTGAGAATGAACCATTTATCCCAACTCTTTGCTTTCTGTTAGATAGCCAATCCTCTATCCATGCCAGAATATTACCCCCAATCCTGTGATTTTTTACCTTAAGCAATAATCTTTTGTGTGGCACCTTGTCAAATGCCTTTTGGAAATCTAAATACACCACATCCACTGGTTCCCCTTTATCCACTCTATATGTTACTTCCTCAAAGAACTCCAGCAAATTTGTCAAACATGACTTCCCCTTCGTAAAACCATGCTGACTTTGTCCTATTAAATTATGATTCTCCAAATGTCCTGTTACTGTTTCCTTAATAATGGACTCCAAAATTTTACCTACCACAGATGTTAGGCTAACCGGTCTATAGTTACCAGCCTTCTGTCTACTGCCCTTTTTAAATAAGGGTGTTAAATTAGCAGTTTTCCAGTCTGCCGGGACCTGAGCGGAATCCAGGGAGTTTTGAAAAATTACCAATGCATCTACAATCCCTACCGCCACTTCCTTCAAGACTCTAGGATGTAAGCCATCAGGTCCAGGTGATTTATCCGCCTTGAGTCCCATTATTTTACAAATGGTATGTTGGCCTTTATTACAAGAGGATTTGAGTACAAGAGTAAAGACATCTTACTGCAGTTATATAGGGCCTTGGTGAGACCACACCTGGAGTATTGTGTACAGTTTAGGTCTCCTTACCCAAGGAAGGATATACTTGCCATAGAGGGAGTGCAACAAAGGTTCACCAGACTGATTCCTGGGATGGGGGGGGAATTGTCGTATGAGGAGAGATTGAGTAGACTAGGCCTATATTCTCTAGTGTTTAGAAGAATGAGAGGTGATCTTATTGAAACATACAAAATTCTTACAGGGCTTGACAGGGTAGATGTTTCCCATGGCTGGGGAGTCTCGGACCAGGGGTCACAGTCTCAGAATAAGGGGTCGGCCATTTAGGACTGAGATGAGGAGAAATTTCTTCACTCAAAGGGTGGCAAATCTTTGGAATTCTCTACTCCAGAGGGCTGTGGAGGCTTAGGTCATTGAGAATATTTAAGACAGAGATAGATAGATTTTTGGACATTAAGGGAATCAAGAGGTATGGGGAGAGTGCGGGAAAGTGGAGTTGAGGTAGAAGATCAGCCATGATTTTATTGAATGGCTGAGCAGGCTCGAGGGGCCGAATGGCCTACTCCTGCTCCTATTTCTTATGTTCTTATGTTCACTGTGTATATCTATGATTTGGATACAGGCCTAAAGGGAGCAACGTCGAAATATATAGATCATACAAAAATAGGAAGCATCGTTAATGCTTTAGAAGAACAAAGGAAGCTGCAAGGGATATTGATAAGATGGGGAAATTAGATCAAAAATGGCAGATGGAATTCAATGTCAACAACAATTTGCATTTAGACAACACCTTTAATGTAGTAAGATGTCCCAAGGCACTTCACTGGAGCGATTAGCAAAGAAAAAGGTGACACCGAGACACATAAGGAGATATTAGAGCAGATGACCAAAAGCTTGGTTTTAAGGAGCATCTTAAAGGAGGAGATAGAGAGGCAGAGAGGTTTATGGAGGGAATTCCAGAGTTTAGGGCCTTGGCAGCTGAAGGCATGGCCACCAATGGTGGAGCGATGAAAATCTGGGATGATCAAGAGGCCAGAATTAGAGGAGCGCAGAGATCTCGGAGTGTTGTCGGGCTGGAGGAGGTCATAGAGATTTTAAAACAAGGATCAGAATTTTAAAATTGAGACGCTACCAGACCAGGAGCCAATGTAGGTCAGCGAGCACAGGGGTGACGGGTGAACGGGACTTGGTGCGAGTTCGCATGCAGGCAGCAGAGTTTTGGATGAGCTCAAGTTTATGGAGGGTGGAAAAGGAGAGGACCAGCCAGGAGAGCGTTGGAATAGTCAAGTCTGGAGGTAACGGATGAGCATGGATGAGAGTTTCAGCAGCAGATGAACTGAGGCTGGGGCAGAGTTGGGTGATATAGAGGTGGAAGTAGGCTGTTTTGGTCATGGCGCGTATATGTGGTCAGAAGCTCAATTCGAGGTCAAATACGACACCAATGTTGCGAAGGTCTGGTTCAGCCTCAAGACAGTTGCTGGGGAGAGGGATGGAGTCGGTGGCTAGGGATCGGAGTTTGTGGTGGGGACCGAAGACAATGATTTCGGCCTTCCCAATATTTAGTTGGAGAAAATTTCTGCTCATCCAGTACTGGATGTCGGACGAGCAGTGTGACAAATTAGAAACAGTGGAGGGGTCAAGAGAGGTGGTAGTGAGGTAGAGCTGGGTGTCGTCAGCATACCTCTGGAACCTGATGTGTGAGCAGAGGGATTAGGGGGGATATATTCACAGGACAATAAAGGCAGCACCTCAGGTGTAAAATAGCTAATGGAATTCCAGGTTTTATTAATAAAGTTAGAGAATATAAAAGAGATTAGGATGCACATATATAAAACTCTAGTAAGTCCTCAGTTTGAGCTCCACACAATAGGAGGGATATTGAGGCTTTAGGGAGTGAACAACACAGATTCACGAGGATGCTGCCTGGTGTGAGGAAATACAAATAAGACGACTTGTAAAATTGAGGCTTTTTCTTTAGAACGCAGATTATGGGATAGAAGTATTTCAAATGATGAAAGAACAGGATAGGACAGATAGAAGTAATTTTTTGTTGGTGCGCGGCCCCTTTAACGGGCTGCGCGGCCCATTCAAATTTCTACGCAAAGTCGGTGACCAGCTTGCGCGGGACCTACAGACCGCTGTGCAGCTGCACAGCTTAACAGGAACATTGAAGCAGACTGTTTCCAGTACGTGAGGGACCTTGAATGAGAGGCCATAGATACAAGATTAAATGTAAAAGATTTCGAACAGAGAACAAGAGAAACATCTTTACACAGAGTTGTGAGGCTGTGGAATTCACTCCCAGGGTTCATGGTTGAGGCAGAAACTGTCAACATTGAAGATTAGATTGGATAGGTGGATGAAGGAAAAAGGGTTGATGGGATATGGGAACAGGGTGGGAAAATGTGATTAGAACTATTTGCTCGTGTGGAGACTAAATGCAGACACGGACTGGTTGGACTGAATGGCCGGTTTCCGTGTTGTAACTCCTATGTATCTCTATGAATGCAAAAAGCTGTGACTGCTCTGTCAGCACATTGCTAGAAAACCAGGAATTAAAAAACCTTATTCTTCAACTGTACACTTCTGGCATCTAAAAATTCTACTCAGGATAAAAACCATTAAGTCGTGGATTACTACAAGGATTTCATTCAGAATTCAGACAAGCTGAATCAATGGCGGACTATTATGCCTGTACTTTTAATGCCCTGGGTTTGGAGCAGAGGTACTCAATCTGCACACACTGTCCACATGCATGGCCTTCGTGCTCCAGCTGCACTATGCATCAAATTATGTCAGAACCGAAGAACAATCTTTTCAATTGAAATGTCTCTACCTAAAACTTGAAGCTGTCTTCTCAAATTCTGATAACCCTGCTGGGTATTGCCAACACTTTGTTTTTATTTCATAAATGAAGTTCATGCTGCACACACAGCAGCTCCAGGTTCAAGAATGATGAATAGCTTGCTGAATTTCATGTCTCTAGGCAAGGTACCCCACTATCAGTATCAATTGTACAAATCACACATACTTATGGACTATTGGAGTGCTGAATCTTAATAGGCTTCTGTCTTATTCATACACACACATACAATTATAACAAGAGGAATGCACAGCCCTGTTGAGATGCAGCAGGTTGGTGGTAGTGAGGCTTCCATCAGCATAATGCTCAGAGGACATGCTGCATGATGGAAGTCATGCCGTGTTATCAGTAGGGCTGTATTTCAGGATTAACCCCGTGCTGCAAGAGCTTTCCCGTCAGTTTCCGTTTTCTGCAGCATAATTTATGTGAGGACTCACAATTTGCCATCCTTGAATGAGCGAACCAACACGCTGTCCTTTTTCACCGTGACTTCATCACTGCAGTCTGGAGAAATGACCTTTAGAAGCAAAACAAAACAAGCTGCATTTAGAGGAAAAAAGGAAACTGATAGAACATCGAACAAAAGGCAATAACCCTTGTGCACAAACACATCTCAAAAGGGAATGTTTTTATACCGCTGTCTTTGCGATAAACTGAACTAGGGTGTAAATATTTGGTTGATTTATAATGATTCACTATGTCCCATTTGATTTATTTTCAACCGTATTTACAGTGAATTTTAGTCAGAAGTTTTAAGCTGCTCGGTTAAATTATCTAGACTCGGGAGCCCATGAGCGATGCAGGTTAGTTGCTCGACAGATTTCTACACCATGTGGTAGTAACACAGAGGAGTGTTAATGCAAGCTTTGCTGTCTCTCACAATGTGTCTCAGTACAAGTCTCTATATTTAAACTCGTTTCTGCAATAAATTTAAGTTCAAAAATACTTACCAGAGCTGGGTACCGTGAGGTCTTCCTTTTGTCTCCATTAGTACACTCTACACAGACAATTTTACCAATTAATTCATCGCTTAATCGCCTGTCTTCATCATCATCATCACTGGATGAAGACGACTCTTCTTCATCGGGGCTACAATGAAATGAGACACCAGACAATGGCTGAAGTATCCCGTTCACACTTACAACATCCAAGAGTCTCAGGTCAGGAGAAAAAAAAATACAAATCACAGTGCACTTCCAGGTATTACAAAAAAGATACGGTACGATCTACGTGAACATGGGACAAATGGTGGAAGTAACAAGTACATTATGACACTAGCTAAACAACGTGCACAAAAACCGAACAGTCAAAAAGTCAACACACTTTGTGTTGTGGCAAGTGCTTTGTTTAAAACGAGGAACATTGAATGACTTAGCAGGTGATGCAGTGGGAGAAAGACAGCTGAGCCCAACTCATGCAGAAAAGGGCATGCACGGGAGGGGGCAGGGGGTGGGGTGGGTCTGCAAAGGCATTTTTGGGTGGGGAAGTGCAGTTGGTCAGGTAAAAACTCCATGCGATCGTGGGGATGGGCTTTGTGCTGAAGCAGACGCCCGTCAGTGAGTCTTGCCCGGTTGGGCCATCTTAAAGTGGCTGGAGATGTTTTGAGAACGTGACTTGTATTGACGGCTTTCTTTCAACGTGCAGTGGGAGTAGTCAAAGAACAGCTGAGAATTTGTAAATAGGATTTGCACTCCTCAGATTTCAGAAATGAAGTGCCTCGCTGATTCATCAATTTCAGCTCAAATATACCAGCTCTGGTTTTAAAAGTGCAAATGATGCACCATTTGTGCTTGTATGTGCAGTTTTATATATTCAATGTATATTCCAGAGTAAATTTTGTTGTGAAATTGAGCAGCTTCCCTGCTAAAATAAGCCCGCAAACATGCTAGTGATTTTTTTTTTTTAAATTTTTTTTTTAAGCATAACACAACCACAATGCTTTGACCGTGCTGCAATTCACTTTGGAATTTGATTAACTCAGTGATTTGAAAAAAAGCAGTCCACAGACAAACATTTTGCATTGAATCAGCGTTTCACGACAGCTCTAGAAACCACACCCATGGAACAGAAATGCAACACAGGTACATCTTCACCAAGAGTAACCCTTTGTGCAAGAGAACATTGCACTAGTCTCAAAATTAAATTTCCGTTTACCTTTTTAATTGAACAGGACGGTCACACTTTGAGCTGCTACTTTCAGCTTTATATCTGCATTTAATGGCAAAGATCGATCTTTCAGAATTGGATTAGACATAAATCATTCCCAAATGATAGAGGTCATTCCCGCGAGTGAGTCAGTGACTTTGGGACATTGCTCAGGAATCTTACTGCACATTGTCCCAAAGCCCTGCATTTTGAAGAGAACAGCACCGATTTGTATGTATTTACCAAATTAAATTGGGTGACATAGAAAATGCTTTCGAAATCAAGTGCTCAATAGTTTGATCTTTAATTTCTTCAAAACCTAGCAGGTTGGAAGATTATGTTGAAAATGATTGCTTTTAATAACAGAAGAATTAGAATTATGATCAAAGATCAAGAACATGTATTTTACTGCAAACTGCAAAAACAGTTAGTAAACAGGCAAGTCTAAATGTAAAAAGGTGGAGATATCAAAAATCCTACAATCTCCTATCGGGTTTGCACCCTTCTCCAGCTGTGCTCACCATCTGAAAAGCTGAAAGAAAAACAGAAAATGCTGCAAACACTCAGCAATTATGCAGAAAACAGACAAGTCAGCATTTCAATTGTGGACCCTTCTTCAGAACTGGAGGATATTCGAAATGAACAGCAGAACCCAAGGAAAGGGGGAGGGGAAAAATACACACACATACAAAGCAGATGGTTTAAAAAGCAGAAGTGATATTAGCGCAGGACAATAGGAGGCATAAGGGGGGAAATCACAGAAATGAAAGGCATGAATGAGACAGAGAGGGTGTGAATAGTAAAGGAGGTGGGGGATAAAAAAGGTAGAAATGGAAGCACAAAAAACTGGTAAAACAGAGCAGACGCCAGAGGCCCAGAAGGCTCCACATCTGAAACGACAACTTGCCCGCTCTCTCCACAGAGGCTGACTGACCTGCTGTGCGTTTCCAAAACTTTTACTTTCACTTTCCACCATCTGCAGTTTTTTCTGCTTTTGGGTTATCCATAAAACTGACCTGTGTTAACTTGCAATTTTGATGGGTCACCCGCTGTAAACATCAAATGCAAACACTAGATTGCAATTAATAGAAAATAGCAGCTCTCCACATACTCAAAAAAGGTTTTTGTTTCTTGCAGGAATCCCAGGGTCCTGCTTCACAGACTCTTAAACCACACAGTTAAGCAACGCCTCAATTTCAAAATTCTCATCCTCGTTTTCAAATCCCTCCATGGCCTTGCCCCTCCCTATCTCTCATCTCATTCAGCCCCACAACCCCCAGATATATCTGCTCTCCTCTAATTCTGCCCTCAAGCATCCCTGATTATAATCGCTCAACCCTTGGTGGCCGTGCCTTCTGTTGCCTCGGCCCTACGCTCGAATTCCCTGCCGAAACCTCCCCGCCTCTCTACACCTCTTTCCTTGTTTAAGACACTCCTTAAAACCTACCTCTTTGACCAAGCTTTTGGTCACCTGCCATAATTTCTCCATATGTGGCTCGGTGTCAAATTTTGTGTCTTAGAATACTCCTGTCTTGGGACGTTTTACTACATTAAAGGCGCTATATAAATATAAATTGTTGTTGTTAAACCACACAGAAGATACTTCACTACATCTAAAAGGACAACCAGCTCCACAGTAGCCATGAGGGCCACCTTTGAGACCCCGCAACGGACTGGGAGGTGGGGGGGGGTGGGTGCGGAGAATCGAGAAAGTCGAAGAGAATCAAGTGATATGGTGATCGGGAGGAAAGTGGAGTTGAGGTCGAAGATCAGCCATGATCTTACTGAATGGCGGCGCAGGCTCGTATGGCCTACTCCTGCTCCTATTTCTTATGTTCTTATCTTAAAGTGTTAGACCCATCACCAACCTGTGCTCATGAGCTCCGAAGTAACAGAGGATTGATGAAGGGAATGCAATGGATGTTGTCTACATGGATTTTCGGAAGGCGTTTGACAAAGTACCACATAGAAGGCTGGTTAACAAAATTGAGGCTCATGGAATAGGTGGGTCAGTGGCAGCTTGGATAAGGAATTGGCTTAAGAAAACAGCGAGTTGTGGTAAATGGCTGTTTTTCAGACTGGAGGATGGTAGACAGTGGTGTTCCCCAAGAGTCAGTGCTGGGGCCAATATAAAAGTGACCTGGATATTGGAATACAGAGTAGAATTTCTAAATTTGCCGATGACACCAAACTTGGGGGTGTGGCAAACAGTGAGGATAATACCAATCGACTGCAATAGGACATAGAAAAGCTAGCAGAATGGGCAGATGGAATTTAATACAGAGAAGTGTGAGGTGATGCATTTTGGCAGAAGGAACGGGGAGAGGCAATATACACTTAACGGCACAGTTTTAAAGAGTGTGCAGGGACAGAGGGACCTGGGAGTTAATGTGCATAGATCCCTGAAGGTGGCAGGACATATTGAGAGAGTGGTTAGCAAAGCTTATGGGATCTTGGGCTTCATAAATAGAGGTATTGAGTACAAAAGTAGAGAAGTTATGCTGAACCTTTATAAAGCGCTGGTTAGGCCACAACTGGAGTATTGCACCCAGTTCTGGTCACCACACTTTAGCAAGGATGTGAAGGCCCTTGAGGGGGTGCAGAGGAGATTTACCAGAATGGTTCCGGGGATGGGGGATCTTAGCTACAAGGACAGGTAGGAGAAGCTGGATTTGTTTTCATTAGAGCAAAGGAGGTTGAGGGGTGATTTGATAGAGGTGTACAAGATTATGACGATTTGGATAGGCTAGACGGGGAAAGGCTGTTCCCACTCGTTGATGGTACAAGGACTAGGGGACACAGATTTAAGGTTTTGGGCAAGAGATACAGGGGGGATGTGAAGAAAAACTTATTTACACAGCGAGTGGTGAGGACCTGGAACTCGCTGTCGACGGAAATGGTGGAAGCGGAGACACTCAATATTTTCAAGGGGAGACTGGATAGGCACTTGAGGGAAATAAACTTGCAGGGCTACGGGGATAGAGCGGGGGGAAAGGGACTGACTGGATTGCTCTGCAGAGAGCTGGCACAGACTCGATGGGTCGAATGGCCTCCTTCTGTTCCGTTCTATGACACTGGCTGTGAAGTCAAGCAATTGCCTATGTTATGCAACGATTCAGTTTCTTTAGTGGTACAGAGTGGATGCATACACAGGATAACCTGAGCTCAACATTTATTGGGAGATACAGTCCCCGTCGCTTATTCCTAATGAGTTGGTGTCAACACAATTTGCCCGCTATACACAGTGGCCAGTGTAACAAATGATGGTGCGAAGTAGTGGATACATGAAAGAACTTGGGATATTTCTGTTCAGCACATAGAGGGTGCTTCAGAAACCTACACTGACAAATAATGAACATTGGAACAGGAGAAGGCAATTCAGCCCCTCCAGTCTGATCCGCCATTCAATTAGATCATGGCTGATCTGTATCTTAACTCTATCCACCCACCTTGGTTCCGTAACCTTTAATACCCTTACCCAACAAAAATCTATTAATCTCAGTGCTGAAATTTTCAATTGACCCCCAGTCTCATCAGCTTTTTGGGGGAAAGAGAGTTCCAGATTTCCACTAGCTTTTGTGTGAAGAAGTGCTTCATGACATCACCCCTAAACGGCCTAACTCCAATTTTAAGGTTCTGCCTTAAATTGCTCAACTTTGCTAAGATTAAAGCCCTGGAACCGTCAGGCATCTGTAGGGGGTGGGGGAGTTAAAAGGGACGGGTGTGTGTTCTCTCATCTTAAAATGGAGCTGGAATGCCTCATCTCAATTCTTTATTATTTATAAGATGAATTGTATTTAACTCCAATTTTTTCCATTGAGAAACAAAACATTGGCCTATGTAATCTCTTTCCAAAGTATAAAATGGAGCCATGGTGTCCAGCTCAGCAAGTCTGCAAGAAGCAGTGGAAAGAGTCGGAGAGGCCACAGGGGAGCAGGGGTGGGGTTTAGGATTTAATGACACTTTAACTGCCCGAAATAGCTGGCCCGTTTAATGCGGTTTAAGTGGCACCTTTGCAATTGACGTTTACAGTGATGGCAAATGGTTAGGGCCATTTGCCTGATATAGGAGGCTGCCGGTGAGAGTGGTGGGGACTGCAGGATCATTTGCCTATTGTGTTGGAACAGCTAAGAAACAGACGTGTGCTTCAATACTGCAGGTTGGATCACTCACTATACTCCGTTACCGAGCCGACTGGGTTACACAGGGAGCAGAGGCAAAGGCATCTCCTTTCAGGGGGAGCAGACCAACAAAAAAAGCCCGTCAGCAATAAAATCTTCACTAGCCACTGTCGCAAGCCCTTGCCTGCCAATACAGTGGCATGGGTGGTGCTGCCTTCTTGCTCTACGTGATCAACGCAGAGTATAATATGGAGACAAACTGCAACAAGAAAAAAAAGGATCGGTCACAAACTATTGAATTTCTTCAAATTTGCAGTGATCCTCCCCAATACTGGAGAGAGAATACTGCCTGGGGTGCTCTTCAATTCCACAAACAAGTTACGTATGATAGCTTTCAAGAGAGAGAATAAATGGGCGTGAAAGAGACTACTGACTACAAGATCTTGAGAGAGGAGTAAACAGTAGTGAGAGGAGCAAACAGTAATGAGTAGTTAATGAGACATTATTCAAATCATTACTGTTTAAATGTGAGGAAAAAAAGTTCTCAAGGATGAAAATTTATGAAGACATTTTGTGTTTGACAGCGGTCACTACTGTTGGATCCCACCGTGGAGAGTCTTTCGGGGTAGTTCTGTTGCTCTCCTGCGTTGAAAGACAACGTACTGAAAATGGATCAGGGACTTGATAGATTGACAACTGGCACCTTATCTTGTTTCGGGATGCGAATGTGCAGCAAGCGAACTCTGGTACTTCTGGCACTTTACATAACTCTTGACAGATAGAAAAGAACACAAGGCAGGCTGGGGATGCAGCGTAGTGGTGTCTGACTGCAGCCCAGGCGAATGCAGTTAAAAATCTTAACTTTCTCACGACTGTAAGATTCCCACCTGAAACAAATTAGAAATTGTCAACCCAGTTCTTTGTGGGTGTGACTCTTTGAGGAAGCATCCATCCAGATTGGGTTAACAACTTGCATTTATATACCGCCTTTAACGTAGTAAAACGTCCCAAGGCGCTTCACAGGAGTATTAAAACACAAAAAATTTGACACCGAACCACATAAGGAGAAATTAGGGTAGGTGACCAAAAGCTTGGTCAAAGAGGTAGGTTTTAAGGAGCGTCTTAAAGGAGGAAAAAGAGAGGTAACGAGGCGGAGAGGTCGATGCAATCATCCACGATAAGCTCATGGATCGCAAGTGAACGGACATTCTGGAGGGAGATGCGGAGAGGGTCGGTGATGGCTACCGCACTGCCAGCGTCCACAGGGACAGCACTGGTGGGTGGGGGGATGAGTTGGATGGGGAGGAGATTGGCAAGATTTGCTCCTAGTGGGCGTCCTGGGCAGGAAGGTCATCGAGAGAGTAGGATGGGATAGTTGGGGTTGCTGCTCGTAAGGCGGCAGCGACGAGTGCCTCAATGGACCCTTCGGAGGATGCCGAGAGAGACAGAGGGAAGCTGTAGGCTTATCTAAGAGGCAGTCAAGCCTGGGAAGGCGGCAGGAGAGTAGGAAGGTCGAAGAGTAATGAAGGATTGGGGTAGGGATTTAGGAGGGCAGAGTATCTGAGAGAGAAGAGATGAAAGGAAACAGGATGACACGGGAGAGCGGTCAGGGAGGGATGGAGAGCGGTCAGGGAGGGATAGAGAGAAAGAAAAAGAGGGAGAAAAAGTGGAAAAGTATTGAATGGCTCGGGTCCGGAGTGGCAGCCAAAGTGTGCACACGAATGGTCACGAGAAAAGCTCAGGTTACATAGGCCTGTTTAAATATAATAATTAATGGAATACATATTTCCTGGTAGCAGGGAATAGTTTGGAGACAATAGTAGGGAGACCAGGGTCAAAGTCAGAGGTCCTATGGAAGGACAAAGCCGACGTAAGCAGGATGGGGCCGGTACGGAGCATTGACGAACCGCTGTCCAAAGTAGGTGAGTGAAGTCCAGAAGCTATTTGAAAAGGTAGAGAGATCAAGGATGGAGGCTGTTGCCGTCGGAATGAGAGTCGGTAGCGGTGCAGAAAGATGATGGCTAAATTGATGCAAGTTGGAGGTCACCGTAGAAAAAGTAAAACAAGCCAGCGACCAGCAAAGCTGAAAACCGGTAGAACGAGTCACCGGACAGCAAGAGAAAACAGCAGCTGCTACCTACAAGCCAGCAGAGCTGAAAAACCAGGAGAACCAGTTCAGCAGAGACACAGCCACAGTTTAAAGGTAAAAATATTTTAGTAGCAGAGATAGAGACATAGCAGGTAAGTCTTAGTGTAATCCAGTGCATAAACGTAGTGTAATCCAGTGTAGTTCAAAGCAGAAACGTAGTGTAGATGTCCAAAGAAGTCCAGGAGATCAGGAACCAATTTGACAAAAGAATTCCGCAGCATAAGACTTGAAGTGACTGAAAAGCAGAGCAACGTCACAGCTGCCGAGTCAAACCGTGTAGTCAACCAAAGTTCTGTTCGCGGGGAATCCAGTGATGGAAGTCAAATTTCAGCAGAGTTCCAGCAGTTGAAATAGTTGAACTAACCACATAAAGGAGATATTAGGACGAATGACTAAAAGCTCGGTCAAAGAGGGAGATTTTAAGGGGCGGCTTAAAGGAGGAAAGAGAGATAGAGAGCTGTGGGCCCAGATAGCTGAAGGAACGGCCTCCAATGGTGGAGCGATGGAAATCGTCGATGCTCAAGAGGCCAGAGTTGGAGGAATGCAAAATCCTCAGAGGGTTGTAGGGCTGGAGGAGGTTAGAGAGATAGGGAAGGGGAAGGCCATGGAGGGATTTGAACTCAAGGATGAGAATTTTCAATTTGAGACATTGGGTTAAGGCCTACAGTTGGGACAAACAAGAGGAAACTTTGCTTAGCATCTGGTCATTTTGTGCCTGATCTTTGAGCGGCAGGAGCTGACTCCAGCTGCAAAACTGAAGCATGTGCTATTCCTAGCACTGGCAGAACTCAATGGAATCAACACAAAAATATAAAATGAAACTTCAGGCTGGGATGGGGGCTTATGCTGAACCTGATGCTGCTGTCGTTAAGTTTTTGCATTCAATTGGTCTCATGTGTTGGCGTGTTTCCATTCATTTCTGTACTGTCCTAGCATGTAGCTAGGCTAAATTTTAAATCTGAATTCTCCTTTTATGTAAATAGTAATCGACCACCCAAGGTGTTGCCTACGGAGAATCAAAACCAAGTGTCGTCTTGCGGTAAAGCAGGCTTGAAGGGTAGAGGATAATTGGATCAGGGCCCATAGACAACATTCAGCCTCTAATTTCAAACCATATATTCTGACCTCATTTAGATTTCCATTATATAATTTCCTACCTTCGTATTTATAATGGACATTGCCTTGGACTTGTCACTCTGCAATTACACCCTCCCACCTGTGGTGGCACTGCAGTGTCTCCACTGAGGCATGTGCAATTATAGCATGACAGGATTACATGGGTAGTTTACATTACAAGTGTGAATGCAGGAATTTATAACTTACAAAGTTGGGAAGAAGTGTGCGTAGTTATATAATTTTTAAAATGTTTAGGAAAATGTAATAACTGCAGTGACATTTTTACACGGTAGGTCTAGTACTTGCCCTGAGGATTTGCTAAATGGACAGCCATTTACAAAAAGCAGTACTCTGGGATGGAGAGACAATGTGACAAGTATTTTGGTAACGGGAAGCGTTGTTTTTCCACAGTACACTTTGGGAAACCGGGGCATGGAAAAGATTATTTTTGAACTCCAGCAAAAAGATTTAAAAAATTAATCTAGGTCAGGCGTAAAGCATTTATACAGGGATGTAGAGAATTACAATCTACACATAAAAATTCACTCATAAAAAGTCTGGGATATCTTATTATTCAGCTTCACGTTCCATAGCCGAGCACTAGAAGTTATTACTCACATTGGATTGGACCTCCTTCCCCGGTTAGACTTCTTTCCGATGACGGGGGTGCCAAAGTGTTCTGGGTTAGTAAGAGGCAACTGGTCAAGCGTCTAAAACATCAAGCAAAACACAGGTTAGCGGATCGATAGAAAACACAGCACAAAATAAGCAACTGATGATGCTTCATTTCTCCACTAACCTCACTCTCTGCAAAGTGTCTCTCTCCTTTCAGGCAGAGTGAAGTCCGTCTCAATGTTCTCTCATCACCATCATCAAAAACTGTAAACAGATACACAGCATTGGCCAGGCAAATGACTAACAGGATAAATTTTTACCCTCATGTAATTGTGAGCAGAAAGGCATTCTTAAGAAACGGAAAAACTCCACTGGCCCCAATAGTTTTGGAAAAATCCCCACAAACATTGATCGTCATTCTATGGGACGTCAGGTTCATTGCTGCAATTGTTGAAGTTCACCTCGAACCCAGCCAGTCCCCATCCTGGGACTTGAGCACATAGGAACAGGCCATTCAGTCCGTCGAGTCAGTTTATCCATTCAAATGAGATCATGACTGATCTGTATCCTAACTCCATTTACCCGCCGTGGCTCCATATCCCTTAATACCCTTGTCTAGTAAAAAATCAATCTCAAATTTAAAATTAATTGAGCTAGCATCTAGTGCTTTTTGTGGAAGAGTTCCAGACTTCCACCACCCTTTGTGTGAAGAAGCGTTTCCTAACTTTTCTCCTGAATGATTTGGCTTTCATTTTAAAGTTATGTCCCCTTGTCCTAGACTCCCTCAACAGTGGAAAAAAATTCTTTATCTATCCTGTCAATTCCTTTCAAAATAGTAAAACCTCAATCAAATCATCCCATAACCTCCGATATTCCGGGGAATATAATCACTCCTCATAATTTAACCCTTGTAGCCCTGGTAACATGCTGGTGAATCTGCAATGCACTCCTTCCAATATATCCTTTCTAAGGTGCAGTGCCCAAAACTCTACACAGTACTCCAGATGTGGTCGAACCAAGGCTTTGTGCAGCAGTAGCAAAACTTCCTCCCCTTTATAATCTAGCCCCTCGATAAAATGGCCAACATTCCATTAGCCTTTTTTATTATATTTTATAGCTGACTACTAATGTTCCCCCTAATTTTTTTTGGGTGCACAGCCCGTTCAGCTTCGCGCATGCACAAAACTTAACATTGCAAAAGCTGGTCCTGGGCTGCACAGGACTGGCAGAGAGCTGCGCAGCTAAAAGGAAACATTGCTGACTACTACATTTTAGCGATCTGTGTACACGGACCCCTAAATCTCTTTGGACCGCCACTCGTCCTAGCTTTTCACCATTTAAATAATCCTCGGATCTAGCCTTTTTCGTCCAAAATGGATGACCTCACACTTGCCTGCGTTGAAATCCATCTGACAGTTTTTCCCCCACTCAATGTATCAATGTCTCATTGTAATGTTATGCTCCCATCTACACGACTTACTACGTCACCTATTTTTGTGTCATCGGAAAACTTGGATAAATGGCTCTCTTATGTGTTATTTAAGTCATTAATAAATATAGTGAATAGTTGAGACCCCAGCACAGATCGTTGTGGGATACCACTAGTCACTTCCTTGCAATTCGATTACATACTCATTATCTGTACTCTGTCTTCGACCGCCTAACCAATTTCCTAACCAGGTCAGTAATTTGCCTTCAATACCATGACCTTTAATTTTAGCCAACAGTGCCTATTGAATGCCTTCTGGAAGTTCATATTAACTGCATCCATATCCCTGTCTACTACTTCAGTGACTTCCTCAAAAAATTCAATTCAGTTAATCTGACATGACCTACCCTTTACAAATCCATGTTGGCTCTCTCTAATCAGCTCAAATTTCTCCAAGTGCTCAGTTAATTAGAGATTCCAATAACTTCCCCACGACAGATGTTAGACTAACATGTCTATAATTTCCCAGTTTCTCTTGCTCACCTTTCTTAAATAATAGCCAAGGCTGACACTCCAGTGCAGTACTGAATGCTGCCTCATCAGAGGCACCATCCTTCAGATGAGGCATTAGTGCCAGTGCCATGTCTACCCATTTCAGGTGGGCGTTCAAGATTCCATGGCACTATTTGAAGAGCAGAGTGCAGGGTGCAGGCCAACATTCCTCCCTCAGCCAGTACCATGAAAATGACCGTAACCAGTCATTCACAATGTTGGTATTTGTGGGATCTTCCTATGTGTAAAGAGGCTGCTGCACTTTCCTACATAACAATTACTGCATTTCAAAAGTAATTTATTCTATTGAGCACTTTTGAGGTGTTTGAGTCACACGCCAAGAATTACATACAAATTACAGCACACAAACAGGCCCAAATGGTCCGTGTCAGAGTTTATGCTCCACACAAGCTTCCTCGCACCCTACTTGATCTCTCCCATCAACATATCCTTCTATTCCTTTCTCCCTCATGTATTTATCCAGATTCCCCCTTAAATGTATTTGTTATTTGCCTCAACCACTCCGTGGTAGCAAATTCCACATTCGAACCACTCTTTTTCCGGAATTCCTTATTGGATTTATTAGTGACTACCTTATATTTATGACCTAGTGTTGGACTCCCTCGCAAGTGGAAACACCTTCTCTAGGTCCACCCTATCAAACCTCTCCATAATTTTAAAGACCTCTATTAGATCACCGCTCAGTCTTCTCCAGCCCCAAGCCTGTTCAGTCCTTCCCAATAGTTGTAACCTCTCAATTCTGGTAACATCCTTGTAAATATATTTTGTACCTTCTCCCGTGTCTCAATATCCTTTTTGTAATATGGAGACCAGAACTGTGCACAATACTCAGTGTGGTCTCAACAAGGTTCGGTACACGGTTAACATAACTTCGCCACTTTTCAATTATATTCCTCGAGAAATGAGCCCCAGTGCTGGGTTTGCACTTTTTATGCCCCATATAAAATGTAAATGTACTTTTTTCCGTTCTTCAGTGCCGAGGGGATTAGCAATTACTGCAAGCTAACCTTGTCCTTCTTTGTATCATGTGTATCTGGGGAAACTGGATCAGGTTGCAGATGGGTTGGTATAGACAGCTTTAGTTTCCTCAGCCCACACTCATTCAAAATGGTGAGTGAGATTATTGGGGACAAAAATAACTACAAGCAATTCTGGAGCCAATGGTAACTGAAAGTAACTACCCCATTTATTTTTGTTAATTTATGAACCCAACTGATTGATCAACACAGTTGTCACTGCTGCCCACTGACTACCTGCATGGGTTTCCAAGGTTCAAGTAGCATGATGTACAGCATGCATCTTTTAATGCTGAGCCCATCTAAAACCAAACAAAGTGGTCACCTCCCTCACACACAGGTGAAAAAAAGCCGAGTCATGTGCATTCCTGGAAGGTGCTAGGAGTTGACTGAAAGATCCTCTTCATTCCCCAGAGGCAGCTCGAGGAACAAACGCGAAGTCTGTTCAGTTCAAGCTTTTAATGTAAGTATCAGGAAATGTAGCAGTTGACATGATGGGGTCGAGCCAGATCCCTTTACCTCGTGACCTCTGTAAATCTTCCACTGAAATAACTCGCACACTCCTTAGATCCCTCTACCCAAACACCCTCGGGTAACCTGCCGACACCCACAACAACCTCGTCTAGCCTGCTTAGACCACTCCCCAGGAACACCCTTGGCTAGCTAACACTCACGCACCCTCCTTAGACCCTGTAAAAGTTCGCACACCCTCCTTTAATGCCGTTGGCACAGCGCACCATTCTTAAACTCCATAAACCCATATGCACATTCTTTGCACCCCGTCTGCGCACCCTCGGCTGCCCTGGCACACCTTCGGATACCCTCGGCGCACCCTGGGAGACCCTCGGGCACACCCTGGGATACCCTCGGGCACACCCTGGGATACCCTCGGGCACACCCTGGGATACCCTCGGGCACACCCTGGGATACCCTCGGGCACACCCTGGGATACCCTCGGGCACACCCTGGGATACCCTCGGGCACACCCTGGGATACCCTCGGGCACACCCTGGGATACCCTCGGGCACATCCTGGGAGACCCTCGGCACACCCTGGGATACCCTCGGGCACACCCTGGGATACCCTCGGGCACACCCTGGGATACCCTCGGGCACACCCTGGGATACCCTCGTGCACACCCTGGGATACCCTCGTACACCCTGCACATCCTCGGCTCCCCTGTTTACACCCTGTTAAAGCTCATGAATCCTCCTTAGACCCCGTACACTCCTTACAGCCCCTCAGATTTGCACGCCCTCCTTTAATGCCGTTCACACTCACGCATCATTCTTAGACACTTGGACACCCTCTTTTGACCTTGCACACCCTGGTGCACGCTATTTACAACCTTTTAACGCTCACGCACCCTCACTAGAGGCAATGGAATATCCAGATGCAGCCTTCAGTTTTGGAGTGCCAAGCTATGATGATCAGTGATATATGACCATGAACATAAAGAACTGCCACTGGAAGTACAAAAAGATTCTCTTGATTAATGGTGAACTTCTGAAATATTTCAATGGGTTTTGAAAGAGCACAATATTTAAAATAGCATGGTCACTGGGACTTTAGCAAAATGTCAGTGAGTTAATGCTGTGTGCACCTGAAGTATGGAAACCCCCAACACTTTGGTCAACTCCTGGCAATTAGAGAGTGATCAACGGTGGGAACAGTAGAAGGAACTGAAGTCTTTAATGGTTCACACAAGAAGGATCTTAAAAGAAAGACTTGCATTTATATAGCGCCTTCCATAACCACTGGACTTCCCAAAGCGCTTTGTAGCCAATGAAGTACTTTTGAAGTGTAGTCACTGTTGTAATGTAGGAAATGCAGCAGCCAACTTGCGCACAGGAAGCTCCCACAAACAGCAATGTCATAATGGCCAGATCATCTATTTTTAGTGATTTTGATTGAGGGATAAATATTGGCCAGGGCTCCAGGGAGAACACCCTTGCTCTTCTTCGAGTAGTGCCATGGGATCTTTTACATCCAACTGAGAGCGCAGACGGGTCCTCGGTTTAACGTCTCATCCGAAAGACGGCACCTCCGACAGTGCAGCACTCCCTCAGTACTGCACTGGAGTGAATCCTGCAGAACATTAAAGCACTTGGGCTTTAATGTGACATGTCCTGGAGTATTTGTTGCTATATACTAAACCTGCAAATGGCAACACCATCATAAACTGTCAAAGCTATTCAATAGCAGTAGAAAACGCTGGAAAAACTCAGCAGGCCAGACAGCATCCGTGGAGAGAGAAACAGAGTTAACGTTTCAGGTCGAAGACCCTTCGTCAGAACTGGAAAAAAGCAGGAAATGAAATAGATTTAAAGCAAGTATAATGCTGGAAAAAGGGGGGGGGGGGATGAAAGAACAAAAGGGAAGGTCAGTGGTAGGATAGAAAGCAGAAGAGATTAAGAGACATTAAGAGATATTCAAGGCAAGAGGAGGTGGTAATGTGACAGGTTAAGGCTAGATGAAGTGTGAAATGTGCTGGCAGAATGAAGGACAACTGCCAGCTAAATTATACCTGCTTTAAATCTATTTCATTTCCTGCTTTTTTCCAGTTCTGACGAAAGGTCTTCGACCTGAAACGTTAACTCTGTTTCTCTCTCCACAGATGCTGCCTGGTCTGCTGAGTTTTTCCAGCGTTTTCTGTTGTTATTTCGGATTTCCAGCATCCGCAGTATTTTGCTATCGTATTCAATAGCAGTACCTGCATTAGTTTCCTTACAAGCTGTAATTTCATTCATTGGCTCACAATATTACAACCTAGGCAAACTGTTTCTATCTTGATCAGCAACACATTTCTGATGATTATCAGGACATGTTAAGGAATTGCAATGACTTTGAATTAATATGCTGGAACTACAGTTTGCTAAAAATCATTGAGAAGTTGTCACGCCTACCTCCTTGTTAACTGCACAGGGTTATGGTCTTAGCATCACAGTAATGCAACAGTGCCCTTTGAGTACTGGCTCAAATGGAATGAAACGCTCCCTTTGATTTTAAGAGCGAAGATTAGACCTTGTCTTCCATCTTAGGTGGACATAAAAGACCCCATTCGAAGAAGAGCTGGGGAGTTCTCACTGGTGCCCGGGCCAATATTTATCCTTCAACCAACATCACTAAAAAAAAATGATCTGGTCTTATCACATTGCTGTTTGTGGGACTTTGCGGTGTTCACATCGGCTGCCACTTTCCTTACATTATAACAGTGACGACATTTCAAAAGTACTTGATTGGCTGTGAAGCATTTTAGGATGCCCTGAGGTTGTGAAAGATGCTATAGAAATACAAGTCTTTCTTTCTTTTACAGCTCCATTTATCCCACGGCTGCAAGCTTTCTGCAGATTTCCATTAAAATCTATTGTATAAAAACGAGAAAGAATAATCAATCCACAATTAAACAGAATAAAGAAAACTTATTTTTTTGCCGTGGATTGATGGCTTTTCCGCCGAAGATTCATTGCATTTCAGCTTAAACTTTACCAACACACAAATAGAATTCAAACAACCACAACTTACTGCAGTGGACAACCAAAATAACTGCACAAATACACACAGCACTGAGGGGAAGAAAAACTTTGAAAACTGTAATAATCAGACACTAATTACTCAATTCCATATAGATTCATAGCATTTTGCAGCACAGCAGGAGACCATTCGGCCGGTCATGCCTGTGCCGGCCCTTTGAAAGAGCTGTCCAATTAGTCCCACACCCCAGCTTTTTCCCCATAACCCTGCAAATTAATTCTCAAGTACATGTCCAACTGCCTTTTGAAATTTCCGATGGAATCTGCTTCCACCACCCGTTCAGGTACTGCGTCCCAGTGTCAGCTGTGGCTCAGCTGGTAGTACCTCGCCCGAGTCGGAGGTTGTGGGCTGAAGCACAAAATTCTCGGTTGACACTCCAGTGCAGTACTGAGGAAGCGCTGTCTTTCGGATGAAATGTTAAACTGAGGCCCCGTCTGCTCTCAGGTGGGCATAAAAGATCCTATAACACTCTTTCAACGAAGAGCAGGGGAGCGATCCCCAATGTGCGAGCCAATATTTATCCCTCAATCAGCATCACGAGAACAGATTATCTGGTCATTATCACTGCTGTTTGTGGGAGTTTGCTGTGCACAAATTGGCTGCCGCGTTTCCTGCATTATAACAGTGACGACACTTCAAAAAAATGACCTTATTGGCTGTGAAGCGCTTTGGGGCATCTGGCGTTGTGAAAGGCGCGATATGAAATGCAAGTCTTTGTTTCTTTCAGATCTTAACAATCCTGTGTGAAATAATTTCCCCTCTCGTTCTTCTGCCAATTATTTTAAATCTATGACCTCTGGTTATCGACCCACTTGCCAGAGGAAATAGTTTCTCCCTACTTGCTCCATCAAAACCACTCAGAAGTTTGAAATTCTCCATTAGGTCTCCCCTTAACCTTCGCTGCTCGAAAGGAGAACAATCCCAGCTTCACCAATCTCTCCACATAACTGAAGTCCGTCCTCCCTGGTAACCCTCCTCCGTACCCTCTCGAAAGCCTAGACATCCTTCCTGAAGTGTGGTGCCTCGAATTGTACACAATAATCCAGCTGAAGCCTAACCACTGATTTGTAATGGTTTAGCATGACTTCCTTGTTTATGTATAAAATGCCCCTATTTACAAAGTCAAGTATCCCATACGCTTTCTTGACCACCTTATCAACTTGCCCTGCCACCTTCAAAGATTTGTAAATAAGCACCCCCCCCAGGTCCCTCTGCTCTTGCACCCCCTTAAAATAGAGCCATTTAGATTATACTGCCTCTCCGTGTTGCTCCTCCCAAAGTGCATCACTTCACACTTATCCACATCAAATTGCATCTGCCAGGTGTCTGCCCATTTCACCAACCTGTCTGTCCTCCTGAAGTCTCCGACTATCCTCCTCACTATTTACTACATTGCCAAGTTTTGCATCATCTGCAAACTTTGAAATTGTACTCCCTATACCCAAGTCCAAGCCACTTAGAGAAGAAAAGCACTAGTCCTAATACCAATCCTTGGTGGACCCCACTGTATACTTCTCTCCAGTCAGAAAAACATCCGTTCACCACTGCTCTCTGCCTCCTATCCTTCAGCCAATTACGTACCCAAGTTACCACCGTCTCGAATACCAAGTGCTTCTATTTTCTGACTAAGCCGGTTATGCAGTACTTTATCAAATGCCTTTTGAAAGTCCATATATACAACATCTACTGCACTACCTTCATCAAACCGCTCTGTTACTTCATCAAAGAACTCAAATCAGGTTAGTTCGATACGATTTGCATTTAACAAATCCGTGCTGTCCCTTATTAGCCCATGCTTCTCCAAGTGGGAATTAATTGTGTCCTCGACAATGGTCTTGAGTAGTTTTCCCACCATTGATATTATACCTGTAATATTTCCACAGAATATTTTGTTGGTCCCTTTCTTCACTATGATATTGATAACATTTAACGGGCCATATTTTAGAATCACTTTTTCCTTACCGACAGTGTACCAGCTTGCATCAGTTAGCTTATTGATGACAGCTTCTTGGCAGGTTCCATCAGGGGTCTTCACTTCGACAATAGCTCCTACCTGCAGTGGAAGTCACACCCAATCAGTAACATGTAAAAAGGAACAAATCTCACCCATCAGCTGGGGTCATTCAGAAGCTTTCAGTATGGGCAGTTCAATTAACTTTATCTGATAGGAGGGGAGGGGAGGAGGCTGCTGGGAGAGATGGGATAGGATTTTTTCTTGCCTTTTGGGGACTCAGTCAGCACTGACAGAAATTAAATGCTGGGAGGTGCACATGGGCAGCCCGGGGCCCCTTTCTCTCAGATTTTCCAGACCTCACACAATGGGATGACAGCCAAGATCAGCCACAACAACAACTTGCATTTATATAGCATCTTTAATATAGCACTCTCTTTTCCCAGAGAGTAGTGAGACTCTGGAATGTGTTGCCGGCTGGTGTGGTGGGTGCTGACTCTGCCTTCAAGAGGGAGCTGAACCGGTTCCTGACTGGGGCAGAGATCACATCGTATAGAAGGCAAGTGTCTTTATAATAACACTTGTTCTGTGTGATCTACTGGACTGGTTCTGATCGCCTGAGTGGGTCGGAGAGGAATTTTCCAGAGTTTTCTTTTTTCTTATTGGCCCTGTGTTTTTTGCCTCTGAGGAGATTACATAGCTGGGGGTGGGCGGCGCGCAGTGGTGGGAGGTAGGGAAGAAGTGTCTACTCATGATGCTCTAGCCAACAAGAGTGTGTGGCATGCTCGACAGACCAGCTGGTCTTATCCTGCCCATCAATTTTGTATGTTCATAAAACAACCCAAGGCGATTCATAGGAGCATTATCAGACAAACTTTAATATCGAGCCATATAAGGAGATATTTGCACAGGTGACCAAAAGCTTGATCAAGGAGGTAGGTGTTAAGGAGCGTCTTAAAGGAGGAGAGAGAAGCAGAGGGGTTTAGGGAAAGAATGCCAGTGCTTGGGGCCTAGACAGCTAAATGCAAGGCCGCCAATGGTGGTGCAAAGGAAATCAGGGATGCACAAGAGGCCAGAATTGAGGAGTTCAGAGATCTCAGAGGGTCGCAGGACTGGAGGAAGTTAGAGATAGGGAGGGGTGAGGCCATGGTGGGATTTGAACACAAGGGTGAGAATTTTAAATTAGTCAGTGAACACAGGGGTGATAGGTGAATGGGATTTGGTACGAGTTAGAATATGGTCTGCAGAGTTTTGGATGAGCTCCAGTTTACGGAGAGAAGAATATAGGGGGCCGGCCAGGTGAGAGCCTTGGAATAGTCGAGGCTGGAGGTAACAAAGACATGGATGAAGGTTTCAGCAACAGATGGGCTTGAGGCATAGCAAAGATACTGCAGCACCAGGCAGCCAGTTTCTGCTCCAGCTGTCCAGTATCCAGTTTAGAATGGGACTGCCAGAGGGCAGGGAAGTGGCTATCTTTTTGGTTCAGCGAATGGTATGTGCAACTTACAGGCCTCAGTGCCGAGGTATTCTTTTCAAACGAGACACAGAAACTAACGCACATGTACAAAAAAAAAGTTTTGGTAACTACAAAGGATGTCTGTTTGTGGAGGTTGAACTGAATTCTGAGAATGCGGAAAACCATATCTACATTAGGTAACCTAATATTTGTCCTTGTTTGATCGGAAGCTTTGTAACTTAAAGTCCTGCTTGGGCAACCAATGTATTGCTCGCCAATTGGACAATGCTGATTAACTTGGTAGAGATTGGATAGAAAAAGACTGATGTCCCAAAGGGCCTGTGCATTTCAATTGATGCTGGCCAGGGCTTAACCGGCACAGCTACTCCACACCATTCTTTAGAGTAACCCCTTTCTGACCTAGAGTTGCCCTCCCTCAAGAGGCTGCAAGCAGAGGTTTGTTTGTGGGAATCAGGTGAAACCATTCTGCTCTGCAGGATTCCCACCAGTCTGACAGCCACCACAAGCTGTGTGGGTTATGGGGAAGGGAAGAACACAATATGGCTTCTTAGAATGCCAAAACGAGGCAGTACAACCCGGATGACTCAATGGGCAAAAGTACCATATGGTGCTGTACTGAAGCACACAGAGCAGGAAGGTCATGGGTTCCATTCCTGGTCTGGGCAGAGCTGGCCACTCTCAGGAAGGGTGCTGGTGGGATACAGGTGGCCTCTGCATCCCTGACCTTTTGGGGAGGGGGGGGGGGAGGAGGAGACGGAGAAAGGAAGGCAAAGAAAGAAGGAAGAGAAGAACTTAAAAATAAAAACCAGCTAGGTTTCCCTTCCTGACCACAGTCCAATGACACCTCCTGGAAGAGCAAGCAAGGACAAGACCAGGTTTGGCTGTGTTGGCCCAACCGTCAAGCGATATTTAGGCTCAAGCAAGAAGAGCGACACATGGGTAAGGTGCTGAAGAGCTCCCAGCGCCAGGCAGTGATCACTCCCTTGGAGGGGAGGTCCCAGTGATCTCCCTGAACATGTCCGCCCAATCAGGTTTGTGTGTGAGCTGAATGTCGAGCCTGTCACCATTATCTGCACAGAGGAAGCAGTATTTGTACAATTACTGGGATTTGAATTTATTCAGTGCCGCAAAGTGACCGAGCTGTGGAGAACATTTAAAGGCTCAAACCAACAGGAAAGCACTCAAGAGGAAGCAGGATATTTATGATACATCAGGTGGAACAGGAATGAACAGGCAGAGTGTAATCATGGCAGGAATAACTTGCCTAATAGTTTACAAAGGATTAGAACCTGCAGGAATACTGGCCAACCACCTCTGAATAAGGACATACAAGAAGGAGGTAACACATTCGATTTTACAGCACTCCCACAATGGCTGTATGTTTATCCTGCTAATTAGCTCAGCCATAGACACGAGGAAAGTCTCGGGTTCGACCACTAGTCTCTGTGGAGTCAGCTGATCTCATGCAAGGTCAACCATAGGGACACAGTTAGCATCAACATTCTGGGTTAGAGAAAGGGAAAAAAATCAACAAGGCGACCCACTCATTAGCAATCCCTGCCGGAAACGTGTCAGTGCATCAGGAGGGGGCAGGATCAGGATCAGCTGGAATGACCAGTGTATCAGGAGGGGGCAGGATCAGGATCAGCTGGAATGACCGGTGTATCAGGAGGGGGCAGGATCAGGATCAGCTGGAATGACCGGTGTGGTTGGATAACCAGCCAGCACTCACTTTCTCAGCCTTGCCTCTATGTACTAGCCTCTCAAGTGAGATGCTTCAGGTCAATTAGCACCCATGGATCAGTACACCAGCAGGTGGTCAAAATCTTCGGGAGAGAAGGATGGAAGGGATGTGGCAACAGAAAAACAGAACCACACACACATCTTCAGTGGCAGTCGAAAACACAAAACATTTGATTCAGAAATTCAAATGAGCTGTGTATTACATCCCTGTAAATATTGTAGATCTTACTGCAGCAAATTAGGGTGACAGGAATACCTTCAGTACAATCCAAGATGGGTTACACAGTGGGCTGCAAGGAGGTATGAAACAAAGCTCTATAAATGATAATTATTGTATGAATGGCAGAAGTCATGGTACCAGAACTGAAATCGTAAACTCCAAAAATCACACTCCCATCTGTTACATGCCAAGTTCAATCTGCAACATCAGACATGTTACAGATTATAATCTTGTATAATGTTGTACACGGTATCACACCAGTGTAATCTTTTCCTCTTTCGTGGTGACATTACAGCAACTGTTTTCCATTGAGAATCATTCAGATTTCAAATAAAGTTTGAATCATTTCAGCACTCAAAAAGATGAAGAACTATTTGAACCATTTACAGTCACGTATCACAGAATAGGCCACTGGCATCAGGGCAAGCAATCAACAATGTATCACAATAACAACTTACATTTATATAGCACCTTTAACAAAGTAATACGTCCCAAGGCGCTTCACAGGAGCATTATCAGACAAAATGGGCCTGGACTTGAGTATACAGGGCATACTTTCAAAGAGGACAATGAGAAGGATAGTAACAGACTTCAGGAGGACAAAGGCAGAGAGGGGAAATGGGCAGACACATGGCAGATGAAATTTAATGCAGAGAAGTGTGAAGTGATACATTTTGGTAGAAAGAATGAGGAGAGGCAATATGAACTAAATGGTACAATTTTAAAGGGGGTTCAGGAACAGAGAGACCTGGGGGTGTACGTACACAACTATTTGAAGGTAGCAGGACAAGTTGAGAAGACTGTTAAAAAAGCATACGGGATCCTGGGCTTTATAAGTAGAGGCATAAGAGTACAAAAGCAAGGAAGTTATGCTAAACCTTTATAAAACACTGGTTAGGCCCCAGCTGGATTTTGTCAATGTGGGCGCGTTGGGGGCAGGACTGCTGGTTGTTGGGTTTCAGTCCCGCCCCCAACGACTTCTGGCCAACCCACGCTATTTTCCCTTGATTGACCTCGTTAAGCCCGCCCTGCGGGCGTAGCCGGCCAATTAAAGGGAAAGCCAGTGACAGAGGACATCAGCGTATGACGTTTCATCTGTCGAAAATTTTTTGACAGATGAATTGTCAGTGTTTGACAGCTTTGAGAAGCTGTCAAACACTGACAATCTGTGTTCTAAGGTGAGCCCTTGCACAAAGACTCACCAAAACCTCTTTCCTCAGCAGAAATCAGATGGCTGCTGCATCTGAGAATGCAGCAGCCATTCTGTCATCTCTGCCATTGAGATGATGCACCTCCGGATCCCCAAGGGTTGAAGCCTGCAGGAAGAAGCAAAGGTAAGTAACCTTTTTCCAACACTTTACACTCACCTCTCATACTTACCTCTCCACACCGATCACTCACCTCCACAGCAGACTTTTCGATCCCTCTCACCCCCCCGCAGACCTGCTGCTCATCTCGCTGGCCCTGGCGAGGTTTGCAGCGTCGGGAAGCCCACACTTGCAGGGGTAAAATGGGGACAAGCCTCAAAACTGCCTGTTAACTACCTGTTAACAGGCAGTTCATTGGCTCTAATCCCCTTCCCGCCTCGAGGAGACTGGTCCCTGCGCGAGTCGGGGACCCGCCTCCCGGGAAGATGGCACAGAGGCAGGTTGGGAGCGGGTTCGGTACCCGCTCCCAGTTTCTGCCATTTTCCCAGCAGTCCCGCCTCCCCAGGGCTGGGAAAATTCCCCCCATTGTCTAATTCTGGGCACTCCACACTTTAGGAAGGGTGCATTGGAGATTTGCTAGAATGGTACCAGGGATGAGGGACTTAAGTTATGTGGAGAAGCTGGGGTTGTTCTCCTTAAAGCAGAGAAGGTTAAGAGGAGATTTGATAGAGATGTTCAAAATCATGAACGGATTTGATAGAGCCAGTGGTGACATGAGGATTTTTTTTTTTTACACAGCGAGTTGTGATGATCTGGAATGCACTGCCTGAAAGGGTAGTGGAGGCAGATTCAATAATAACCTTCAAAAGGGAATTAATCGGATAAATACTTGAAATAATTGCATAAATACGATGATGAATACGATACAGGGCTATCGGGACAGAGCCAGCGAGTGGGACTACATAAGAACATAAGAAATAGGAGCAGGAGTAGGCCATTTGGCCCCTTGAGCCTGCTCCGTCATTTAATGAGATCATGGCTGATCTGATCTTGGGCTCAGCTCCATTTCCCTGCCCGCTCCCCAAACTAATTGGATAGTTTTCCTTGCGCCAGCACAGGTGCTATGGGCCGAACGCCTTCCTTCTGTGTGGTTTGACACCAAGCCACATGAGATATTAGGGCAGGTCGCCAAAAGCTTGGTCAAAGAGGTAGGTTTTAAAGACTGTCTTCAGGAGGAGAGAGGCGCAGAGGGGTTTAGGGGGGAAATTCCAGATCTTAGGGCCTAGGCAGCTGAATGCACGGCCAGCAACTGTAGCGCAATATAAATCAGGGATGCACAAGAGATCATAATTGGAGGAGCGCAGAGGTCTCAGAGGGTTGTAGGGGTGGAGAAGGTTAGAGAGATAGGGAGGGGTTTGAATACAAGAATGAGTATTTTAAAATCGAGGCATTGCCGGATCGGAGTCAATGTAGGTCAGCTAGCATGGGGTGATGGGTGAACAGGACTTGGTGAGAGTTCGGATACAGGCAGCAGAGTTTAGGATGAGTTCAAGTTTATGGAGGGTGGAATGTAGGAACACAGGACAAATCCCAAGTGGTGCTAGAAATAACTCACCATCAGGTAAGACTGATTTACATCCTATGTGCCTTCATATATAATCTATCTTAAGTTTTTGTAGAAAAACAGGATATCTCTCTCAAGATCCTAAATGTTTACATCATAAGTTGTGATTTGGAGACTATTCTTCATTGTCATACTTATGATTTCATTAACACATTTAAAAGATGAAAGAATTTTGTATTATTATATTCCTAGAAATTAATACTAGCACTACCGATGCCAACAGGAGTGTGTTATGGGACATTTTTTAAACTCAAAGGTAGCATTACTCTATGTATTACCTCTGCTGCTTTTCCTCAACCACCAACCAAGATCCCCCCCCACCCCCCTGCCCTGAACACTCATTTCTCTCTAGTTTCTCTCCCATCTCCCCTCATGCCCTCTGCTCATCCACAAGACCCATTTCCTGCTCTCTGGACCCCCATTCCTACCCAACTGCTGCCCATAACTTCAGTTGCTGGCCCCCATACTAGCTGACATTGTAAATGACTCTCTCTCCTCCTGTACTGCCACCTCCCTTTCAAAATCACCGTCCTCAAAAAACAATCAACCCTGCTATCCCTGCAGACCACCGCCTCAACCCCAACTTCCCTATTCGCTCCAAAATCCTTGGACGTGTTGTTCCCTGCCAAATCTGTGGCCATCTCTCCTGCTACTGAATCTTTCTAATTAGGTTTCCATCACTCCCATGGCACAAAACAGCCCTTAATCAAAGTCACAAATGGCATCCTCCAAGTTCCCCTCCAAGTCACACACCACCTGACTTGGAAATATATCACCATTCCTTCATCATCACTGGGTCAAAATCCTGGACCTCCCTACTTAACAGCGCAAACACAGGGCCAGCGTCCACATGAATGCTGATGACACCCAGCTTCACCTCTCCACGCCTCCACTACCTCAGTGCTGTCAGACCACTTGACCGATATCCAGTCTCAGATGAGCTGTAATTTCCTCCAGGCTAAACATTAGTAAGCCTGCCAAAAACTCCATACTCTCACCACCAACTCCATCCCCACCTCCTCAGCCAGCATCTCAGGATGAAACAGACTGCTCGCAACCTCCTTGTCCTGTCCAACCCCAAGTTGAGCTCTCAACCCCTCTCCAGCACAAAGACCGCCTATTTACATCTCCGTGATATCGCCTACCTCTGCCCATAAAACCTTCACTTTGTCGCCTCTAGACTTGACTGTAGAAATGCTCTCTTGGCCTGTTCCCACTTTCCACCTCCATAAACTTAAGCTCATCCAAAACTCTGCTGCCGGTATCCTATCCTGCAGGAAGTCCACTCACCCATCACTGCAGTCCGACATTGACTCTCATCTCCCCCAACATAACTACTGACAGCACTGTTCTTATCAATAAGGAAGCGTCTCTTTCCCTCCTGCCCCCACCTAAAACTCTGCGCATCTTGTAGAACTTTTACTGCTGAATGAGGAAGTAGATCTTTGCACTATGCAGCTGCACACTAATAAAATATAATGTAATATGTGAAAGGTGTCATTGAGACAAGATAAACATCACTCACAAAATGGAATATTTACTCATGAGCGAGTTTCACGAGTAATACAGCAAGCTTCACTTGTGGAGATATTTATCAGATGTAAATGTTTGACAGGCAGGACACATCCAAAAACAGTTCTTCAGCACTTCAATAAAATCCATTCTACACATTAACATATTGATATTCCAAACTGCTAGTTTTATTTGCAGCTATTATACGTCTCAGGATTCATCTCCTTCAATCATTAAGTCAAGGAAAATTGCAAGAACACAAGCGCATACCTTGAGTGGGCCTTTGATGTGATCATCCTGCACTTCCACGGTTGATGAATCATGTTTGAAAGTTACCTTTAAAAAAAAGAGCACAATTTCCAAAACAATAGTAAGCACGAGTGTGAAAATCTGACAAGTGTGTCGAAGATTTACATGAGCCTATTCTTGTAACAGTTAACTTTCCTCTACAATCGACCCAGATGGCTACTCGTCAATGTTCTGTGTTGCTTTACAAGAAATAAAAGCCATTATTATATATTGTGACAACAATAATACATTACAGCTTTAACCACAGGTCAAGGGCTTCTTAAACAAAATTCCACGGGAGGTTATCCAACTCTTTTTTCAAAGAAAGCTTTGAAAACCATTATACCCTTAATACAAAATGGCTTTAGTTATGTAGTACAGTCACTCTGAATGAATCATGTTATGGGGGTTCGAGAAGGACAAGGGCAGCAGGCGCATGGGAACACCACCAGCTCCAAGTTCCCCTCCAAGTCACACACCACCTGACTTGGAAGTATATCGCCATTCCTTCATCATCACTGGGTCAAAATCCTGGACCTCCCTACTTAACAGCACTGTGGGAGCACCTTCACCACACGACTGCAGCGGTTTAAGAGGGCTCACTACCATCTTCTCAAGGGCAATTAGGGATGGGCAATAAATGCTGCCTTTGCCAGTGACACCCACACCCCGAGAATGAATGTTAAAAAACTGTTAGAAATAGGCACTCCTGCCACAGAATTTCAGTGCCAAGAGAGCATTGAGAATTTGAATGCAAATGCTGACTCATCTACAACATTTTATGTCCTTAATGGATGGAAAATTGTTCTGGGCGCGTTTATCTGGACTCCGAATTCCTGATGTGCACACCCAGTATGCATGGCTCTGCACCGGGAACGTTAACTCATTTTTTGATTTTTGATGTGCACCAAAAGCATCTTCAACCAAGAGTCACCCACAAGACCAACAAGTCATACCCAACTCATCAGAAAACATGCTGCACAGCAGATACGAGACAAAGCTCTGTACAATGGAATGCAAATAACTTCCTTCAACAAGTTGTATCTCATGTCATTAACACATCTGGATTTTCTTGATCATATTGACAATTCAACATTTGACAAGGAACACAGACATGGAACAACACAATTGTGAATGGGACGAGGGTCTGCTGCCACACCTCTGCCCATTCCTTCCTCTGGTACCTGGTGCCCCCAGGTCACCCCTTTTAAAGCATTCAGTGTTGTCCTCTGACTGGGCAATGAACATAGTGCGGAGGGTGGGGGCCTGTCGACAAATGGAGGTACAGTTCCAGCTGGGTTGGCTCAAGTCGCAAATTTTTTTGAATGTGGCAAGTCCTGGAAGATTAATAGTTTTAAAAGAACTCCAAAAAACCTCAATTCTAATCTGGCCTCTTATTCCTATATTATAGAAGCATAAAACAGTACAGCACAGGAGGCCATTCGGCCCATCCAGTCTGCACTGGTAGGGAAAAAGAAATCAGGAAAATCCCTCTCGGACCCCCCTCAAGCTACCGAAATCTGTCTATTGCCATCACCATCTCAAGGCTCTCTTTTCCTATATTCATTATTTCATGTTATTTTATGCTGTGCAAACAGTGGACCTGCACTCCATTCTGCAGCTCACATCTCTAAAATTGGCCTTGCAGCCAATTAAAAGACCAAACATTAAGAGTTTGATATGGATCCCATCTCCTGAACACCCAGGCCAAGCTCAGGTTTTACTTTGGGCTCCCCTTTATAAGTATGAAGTACCAAACAAGGTAACCCAGCCAGTGCCATGCTGAAGAGAGGGACTTTTTGTGTTGCTAAAGACACTGAGTGCCTGTGTACAGTTCCACAGTGGCAGCCCTCTGGTAGGCTGTGACTGTTGGGAGCATCACAGCCACACTCCATCCAGCCCCTCATCCAACATCTACACGCACTGACCAACATAGCTCACTCGATAGCAATCAACAGCAGGAACCTTGGCTTTTTTATCTCCTCCTTAACCCAGGAACATGCAGGTCAATTGCAGAGCCTCAGTTACTGCACCAGGCTGGGATGTGCTGGCCCAGCACATGCCGAGAATAAAGACTCCAGACTTTTTGGTCTGTATGGTTCGTACTACACTAAATGGCGCCTTTACCTAATGTTTCCTAGGGAGCCTGCAAAGACTTGCCGCAGCACGAGGGTTAAGGATTCTGCACAGAAATATTTGAAGGGCATAAATTTCTTCACTTTCTCTTTCAGATGAAACGTTAAACAGAGGTCCTGTCTGCCCGCTCAGGTGGACGGAAAAGATCCCATGACACTATTTCGAAGAGGAGCAGGGGAGTTATCCCCAGTGTCCTGACCAATATTTATCCCTCAATCAACATCACAAAAAAGATTCTGTTCATTATCACATTGCTGTTTGTGGGAGCTTGCGGTGCGTAATTTGGCTGCCGTGTTTCCTACATTACAACAGTGACTACACTTCAAAAGTACTTAATTGGCTGTAAAGCGCATTGGGACGTCCAGTGGTCGTGATAGACGCTATATAAATGCAAGTCTTTCTTTCTCCAAAGACGCGGTTAGGCTCCACTCACCAAACTGTAGTCAGCCAACTCCTCAGCTTTCTGCATCTCCCTATACCACCTCGCCACTGCAGCACAGCCGACACTGGGAATTCAAGGGTATGGGGGAGGAAGGCAGGAAGACAGAAGAACTGTTTCCAACCATTCTATGCAGCCACAGAATAACCCTGCAATGTGTTGCACTACCACCCTCAGCCACTGCAATTATGGACACACAATACTATAGTCCTGCAAACTGCAGTGACATACCATAGTTCCAATTGTGTGACTCAATAGTTGGAGCTTTGCCATCCATTACTGTCTGCCATGACACATACCACCAGGAAATACAAAGGCACCGACAAAAGAAATGCAGCCCCCTTCCTGACACCATGCTTCAAGGTCATAACACATCCCACTGCTTATAATGTCACCCGACCCCCATGATGCATTCTGCTTACCCTCTACTATTATCCTAAAGTGAGTGGACTGCAAGGAAGGCAGTAAAAAAGTTTTTGTGATCACAACAATATTTCAATAAAATCACCTGTTAAAGGTGCACTTTAAAAGTCAAATCATTTGATTACATTTAGACAACTGCTTCCACCCCCACACCACCGCAGAAAAGAATATATAGCTATTGTTATATCGATCAATGTGTATATCAACACAGACACAATTTTGCTGCTAAATTCTCATTTACCAACTTATCAGTGTGAAATTCCAACTGGTGACTAGCAGGATCCCTTTTGTTCAGCTGTGTTAAATGCAAATCAGAATGCCAGCAAAGTAAGTATGTATATATACCTGCATACATATACACACACACTTAAAGATATAGAAAAGTATGAATGAAAGCTGCCAAACAACTACTATTGATGTATGAAACTACCAATCAAAAATCAGCAAACAGCCATCAATAAAACTGGCAAGAAGAAAGGGAACCCAAAATATTTGTGCTAAACTTTTTGGCCGTCATCTTATTTCTCTTTAATCAAAGTATTTAATACTGGAACTTTCTAACAAAAAAATTATTTAATTCACAAAAAAATTCATGAAACTAACCAATTGTGAGAGAAATTTCTGCAGTGAGCCCCTTCTCCACACCCCCAACCTGAAAAAGCCTGCACGTTGGAGGCACCTGGGACTTGAACACAAGAATTCATTTTTAAATGAATGACTGCAAGACAGACCATTGACAGATTGTGCCAAGATTTGCTTTTTGAAAGCCCTACTCTGCCCTGTCTTGCGATAAAAAGGAGGCAATTATTCAGCTATGGGCATACTTGGTTAATGTGAATTTGACTTTTTCCCCCCCCTACAAAACATCCAAACAAGTAAACCAAGAACTGCAACTTGTAAATGAGGGTTAACAAATCCATTACCTGCAGCACACAAGAAATTACTAAAAAAAAATCCTAACTCAAAGAACCACTTATCTGTTAAGTTTACTGATGAAATATCTCACCGAGTAAATGTGGAAGTCAAAAGTGATTCGGTTCGGTCAGCACCACAAAGAAACAAAGAATTAGCAGAAAACAGAGCAGTCTAATGGCTCAATTTCTTTTCCCAAAACTACCAATTGGCAAATAGCCAAAACTAGCCAACACAATCAGTCCAACAACAAACTGAGCTTAGTTTAATCCCCCATCTTGATTCGTCAAAATATGGATGTAAAATTATCTGAAACCGACAAAGAATTAAACGTTCATAAAAGGCTTATTTTGCTGCAAATCGGTGGGAATTGCTTCTCATGATCTGAATTACAGTCAATAGAGACCTTGTGGGAGCCAAACACAGCAAGACCTGGCCTGCCAGCTCATTCTCTTGCCCACCCAGCTGGGGTACATCCAGGCCTAGCTGTGTCAAATGCCCTCAGTGCAACTGCTCACCCCTCCACGAGTGTGCCAGGCTATCCTGTGCTGCCTGCTCGCTCGCTCACCTGGCACAAGTGTCCCTGTCCCACCATCTAGCCTGAACGCTTCCCTGGCCATCTGCTCACTCACCCACGCCCGAGCCAGAGTGTTTCTGGGCTCACCTTCCCTGGGTGCTGACACTTCACAGGACTGCAAGAGAGCGGGAATGCAAAACGCAAAGGAAACAAGTGAGGGAGAACGAGTCACAAAAGTGGAAAAACAGACTTGTATTTCTATAGCGCCTTTCACAACCACCAGACGTCCCAAAGCGCTTTGCAGCTAATGAAGTACTTTTTGAAGTGTAGTCACTGTTGTAATGTAGGAAACACAGCAGCCAATTTACGCACAGCAAGCTCCCACAAACAGCAATGTGATAATCATAGAAATGGTTACAGCACAGAAGGAGGCCATTCGGTCAGTCAAGCCCATGCTGGCTCTCTGCAAAAGCACTTCAGCTAGTCCCACTCCTCCATCCTTTCCCCGTAGCCTTGCAAATTTTTTTCCTTCAGGTACTTATCCAATTCCCTTTTGAAAGCCACAAAGAAGGGAATTGGATAAGTACCTGAAGGGAAAAAAAATTCATAAAATAATGACCAGATAATCTGTTTCAATGGTATTGGTTGAGGGATAAATATTGGCCAGGACACCGTGGATAACTCCCCTGCTCTAGTTCAAAATAGTGCCATGGGATCTTTTGCATCCACCTGAGAGCGCAGCTGGGGCCTCGGTTTAATGTCTCATCCGAAAGACGGCACCTCCGACAGTGCAGCACTCCCTCAGTGTCAGCCTAGATATCTGTGCTCAAGTCTCTGCAGTGGGACTTGAACCCACAACCTTCTGACTCAGAGGCGAGGGTGCTACCAACTGAGACACAAAGAGGGAGAGAGAAATAGAGATTGAGAGAAAGCAAAAGGAGAAAGGGAGGAAAAGATAAAGACAGACAGAAAGAGAGACAAACACTAGATTTCTTTTGTAGACTTATCAATATTCTTAGTGACAGGGGTACGACAGGCTTAGGATTTTGGGCAAGAATTGACCCATAAACACTGGATAATTGGATAGTCTGTGGTGATATTTATTGTCAAAGATGGACATGTTGCTCGAGAGAGCTTAAAAAACACAAAAATAAAATATTTTGCTCCCAATGCAGTGATCGCACTTTAATCATTCTGGTTTCCCTTCAGCATATATGGCCCATTCCATCCAGAAGTATGTTTACAGTTCCTTCAGCTGTGTCTTCTCTGCAGCACTTGCTGCCCACTGCCTAACTCTACTGCTCGTCATCACTACCAACACTGCTGCGCTTTAGAGCACACCAGCATTTCCAGCCAGCACCTCTACTGCTTTGTTCCCACGTCTGGCCAATCCCAAACCTGAGCCTATGCAAGTCCTGGGATAGATTCAGAACAGATCTAGCAGCTCAAAACTGGGCATCCATGAGGCGCTGTGGGCCATCAGCAGCAGCAGAATTGTATTCCACCACAATCTGTAGCCTCATGGCCCGGCATATCCCTCACTCTACCATTACCATCAAGCCAGGGAACCAACCCTGGTTCAATAAGGAGTGCAGAAGAGCATGCCAGGATCAGCACCAGGCATACCTAAAAATGAGGTGCCAACCTGGGGAAGCTACAATACAGGACTACATGCATGCTAAAAAGCAGAAGCAGCATACTATAGACAGGGCTAAGCGATCCCACAATCAACGGATCAGATCAAAGCTCTGCAGTCCTGCCACATCCAGTCGTGAATAGTGGTGGACCATTAAACAACAGGAGGAGGAGACTCCATGAACATCCCCATCCTCAATGATGGTGGAGCCCAGCACGTTAGTGTAAACGACAAGGCTGAAGCGTTTGCAACCATCTTCAGCCAGAAGGGCCGAGTGGATGATACATCTCAGCCTCCTCCTGAGGACCCCACCATCACAGAAGCCAGTCTTCAGCCAATTCGATTCACTCCACGTAATATCAAGAAACAGCTGAGCACACTGGATACAGCAAAGGCTATGGGCCCCGACAACCGTGCCTTGTGCTCCAGAACTAGCCGCGCCTCTAGCCAAGCTGTTCCAGTACAGCCACAACACTGGCATCTATTCGACAATGTGGAAAACTGCCCAGGTAAGTCCTGTCCACAAAAAGCAGGACAAATCCAAACAGGCCAATTACCACCCCATCAGTCTACTCTCAATCATCAGCAAAGTGATGGAAGGTGTCATCGACAGTGCTATCAAGCGGCACTTACTCACCAATAACCTACTCACTGACGCCCAGTTTGGGTTCCGCCAGGACCACTCGGCTCCCGACCTCCTTACAGCCTTGGTCCAAACATGGACAAAGGAGCTGAATTCCAGAGGTGAGGCGAGAGTGACTGCCCTTGACATCAAGGCAGCTTTTGACCGAGTCTGGCATGAAGGAGCCCGAGTAAAACTGAAGTCAATGGGAATCAGGGGGAAAATGCTCCACTGGCTGGATGACGTTCAGACTTGGGCTGATAAGTGGCAGGTAACATTCATGCCACAGAAGTGCCAGGCAATGATTATCTCCAACAAGCAAGAGTCTAACCACCTCCCCATGACATTCAACGGCATTACCATAGTCGAATCCCCCACCATCAACATCCTGGGGGTCACCATTGACCAGAAACTTAACTGGACCAGCCACATAAATACTGTGGCAACAAGAGCAGGTCAGAGGCTGGGTATTCTGCGGCGAGTGTCTCACCTCCTAACTCCCCAAAGCCTTTCCACCATCTACAAGGCACAAGTAAGGAGTGTGATGGAATACTCACCACTTGCCTGGGTGAGTGCAGCTCCAACAACATTCAAGAAGCTCAACATCATCCAGGACAAAGCAGCCCACTTGATTGGCACCACATCCACCACCTTAAACATTCACTCCCTCCACCACCGGCGTACCGTGGCTGCAGTGTGTACCATCTACAAGATGCACTGCAGCAACTCGCCAAGGCTTCCTCGGCAGCACCTCCCAGACCCGCGACCTCTTCCACCGAGAAGGACAAGGGCAGCAGGTGCATGGGTACACCACCACCTCCAAGTTCCCCTCCAAGTCACACACCATTGTGACTTAGAAGTATATCGCCGATCCTTCATCGTCGCTGGGTCAAAATCCTGGAACTCCCTCCCTAACAGCACTGTGGGAGTACCTTCACCACACGGACTGCAGCGGTTCAAGGCGGCGGCTCACCACCACCTTCTCAAGGGCAATTAGGGATGGGCAATAAATGGCCACATCGCATGAATAAAAAACAAAAATCCCCGCTTACACACCCACCAGTCGCCACCGCCACCCCCCATCCTGCCCCCGAGATCTCAGTTGACAAAACAGTTATTTAGTACTGGATACTTATGCCAATGGCAACAAATGGAGGGGAGCAACCATGAGAAAACCACAGAGCAAGTGATTACCAAAAGAAAATGCGGGGGATGGGGAGCAGGGTAAAGTGCAGAAGCCCAGTAGTAATAGGGGAACCCACAATCAGAATAGACAGGCGCATTTATAGCTGCAGCCCAGAGTCCTGAATGATGTGTTGCCTCCCAATCGTTTGGGAAAGGGCTACAACAAGGGTGTGTACAAAAGATTTTGGAGAGTGAAGGTCCTATAAAGGTATTTTCAGGAACTCGGATATAGATGATAGCGCATGCCTTGATGGCGGTAATCTCAGGATAACTCCTACTGCCACACACTCATCAACACGAAGATAAGGAATGCAAATGCAAGGTTAGAAAGAAGATGCGGGGGTGGGGGCAGGGAGTTCAGATTCTTGGGACATTGGAAGCAGTTCTGCAACAGCAGTGACGTGTAAGGAGCGGTCTGGCTTCATCGGAACAGAACTGGGACCAAAGTCCTCAGCAGTGCTATGGGGGAACGATTTAAACTAAAAATGGTAGAGAAGAAAGGAAAAGACACAAGGAGGAAGTGTAAAGAAAAGTAAAAGGGGCAAAAAAGGTGTAGGCAAGATACGAAGCGAAAACAGGAAAAATAAAGAACAGGCCAAGAGGAAGAGGAATGAAAAAAGATTGCTGAATAGAGGTAGGTCTGAGTTTTATGTGCATGAATGTACAACGTATTCAGAATAAAACGTGAGCTAGACACAAATTGCTACAGCAGGGATGGGTTCTGACGTAATAGCATTAACAGAATTAGCTTAGGCTAGACAGAATAGGGAAAAAAATTGGGGAGGCAATATTAATTCACGGTCTATTCCAATACCAGAGTGCACGGAGAATAGAGTACAGTGCAAAAGCAGAATCCACCTGCTAGAGTTAATGGAAAAAAGGGAATGGTTACCCTGTTGGGAGCATATTATAGATCACTGAACTGTGGTAAGGAGGTAGAGGAAAACAGATGCAGACATATTAGAGAAATATGCAGAAACAACTGGGCCATAATAATGGGAGACTACAATTACCTGGAATATAGATTGGGTTAAACGCTATGCAAATGGTAACGAAGGGGAGTTTTTAAAAATATGTTGAAGACTGCTTTCTAGATTGATGGGTTTTTAGTCCAACAAGAAAGGAGGCAGTGGCGGATCTAGTTCTAGGAACTATTGGAATTCTAGGAAATGAAATGGGGCAAGTACGTAAACAAAAAAGAAAGCTTACATTTCTAGAGGCCTTTCATGACCTCAGGACGCCCCAAAGCACTTTACAGCCAATGAAGCACTTTTTGAAGTGGTCACTGTTGTAAAGTAGGAAACGCAGCAGCCAATTTGCACACAGCAAGCTCGCACAAACAGCAATAAAATAATGACCAGGTAATGATGTTGATTGAGGGATAAATATTGGCCAAGACACCAGGGATAACTCCCCTGCTCTGCTTTAAATAGTGCCGTAGGATCTTTTACGTCCACCTGAGGGGGCAGATGGGGCCTCGGTTAAACGTCTCATCCGAAAGACGGCATCTCTTACAGTGCAGTACTGCACTAAAGTGTCAGCCTATATTTTTGTGCTCAAGTCTCTGGAGTGGGACCCACAACCTCGGACTCAGAGGCGAGGGTGCTACCCACTGAGCCACAGCGGACGAGATAATGTAAGGGGAACATTTAGGAAATAGCAACCATAACTTAACTAGCTTCAATGTATAAAAATTGAAAAAAAGGAACAGTTAAACGTAAGCAGAAAAAGCAGATTTCAACAAGATAAAAAGGGAACTAGCCCAGACAAACAGGAAAGAGATATTAAAGATAACACAGTGGACAAACAATGGGAACTTTCAAACAGAGTTGAAGTAGAGATGAGGCATATTCCTATAAAAAAGGAGTGCAATCACTGGAGGTCATTGTAATTTGAATTTCTCTGCTTATCCAATGAGATTTTTTAAAAAAGCTGATGACAAATCTAGGGCTATGAATGCAAAAGAAAATCAAGCAGACTAGAGGGGAAGCAAAAAAAAACGAATGGCTAAGAGGGAAGAGCATGAAAAAGGAAATAGTAGCAGATTTAATAGATGTTTAGAAAGTAAACAAAAAGTTAAAAAGAAAGGATAGGCCGATTAGAGATGAAAAAGAAACTCTTTGATGGAGGAGTGGAGATGGTGGAGATACTGAACGAGTACTTTGGTTTTTTTTTAAACCAAAATGAAAGATTTGGAAGAGGCTCGATGGACTAGCCGGTCTTTTCCTGTCGGACATTTCCGTATGTTGGTAGGCTTTGTTTATTTGCAATACAAGTGGGTTGGACCAGATTTTTGATTGGCCCCCTTGGAGGACAAGACACACCCAACAATTTGTCTGCAGTGTGTAATTTTGTCTCGTCAGGCAGGCTACAGAAAGTGGAGCTGTAGTTGGCTTTGTGAAGACCCTCTTATCTAGTGTTCTGCAATTATAATTATAGTTGTCCGTGGCTGGTAAAATAAAAGACTTTATATAATCTAATTGGTGGTTAGTTACTTCTTTGGAGTTTTCTTTTTTTTTCTTTCTGGAAGTGATAAAAATTCTTTAATTCAGAATGAAGGGACCAAGGTCATGGTTACAACATTAATGCATGTGTGGGGTGCGTGTGTATCCAACCTTCTGATACACCAGTGAGTTCACACTGGGGAGAGGCCGTTCACCTGCTCCGTGTGCGAGAAAGGATTCACTAACTCATCCGGTTGGAAGAACTTAATCCGCGTCTATCAGAGGGGGGGAGAATGTGATCTGTCTTGACATCTGGATCACGTTCCTCGCTCTCATCCCCACCCCTTTAGACCTGGATCACGTACTTTCCCACCCCCCCCCGCCCCATCCCCATTGTTCTCTCCATGTTTTTCCCTCTCTCCAGAGTTCCTGACCTTCACCTCACCTCTCAGAGCTCCTCTCCCATCTCCAATCTCCTGACCTTCTCCAGAGAGGAAACGTGGCAGCCCTGAGGCTAGGTGCATGCGTGTTTGGAACCTCTGGTGCGCATGTGCAGCTGCAATGTCGGGTGCGCATGCGCGGCTCGGGGGTGGGACGATGTTTAGGCATCTCCCCACAGCCCCACCAATAAAGTGCGCATGCGCAGAACAACTCAAATTTGTTTGCACAAATAATCACTCCGATGTTTGTATAGAAAGAATGAAAGAGCACAAGGAGGATGTGAAGCAATTAGATCGGATAACTACTGATAAGGAAGTCGTACTCAAAAACATGCCGGGACTCGAGAGTGGAAAAGGCACCTGGCTCTAATAGCATGCCAAGTCAGAGAGGAGACAGCAGAGGTTAGGACCATCAGTTTACATGGTAGTAGTGTGCCAGAAAACTGGAGGGCAGCCAATGCAGCATTTATGTTTGAGAACTGATAAACGGGTCAGTCTAACAGTCACGGTCGGCAGAAACAAGAAAATGCTGGAAGTCATCATCGGTGGCGGGAACAGACAAGTTCACATTTCAGGAGCTGTTTTAACCCCTGCAGGGCACCATTGTTTACATCTCTCCGATTCAAAGAAGGGATCACACCCGAAACCTCAACTTGGCTGTACTATCTGCAGATGCTGCCTGGACAGCTGTGTGTTTGCAGCATTTTGTTTTTGTTTTAGATTTCTAGCATCTGCCACTTTGTTTATCGATATTAAGTAAGCTTCCAGAGACCGTAATAAGGGACAACATTAATCCCCACTTAAAAAGACACAATTTATTAAGGACAGCCAATTCTTTGAGAAAATAGCAGGGTATTTATTGATAAAGGAAATGCAGTAGATGTTGTAAATATGGATTTGGAAAAGTTTTTGACAAGGTGCCACTTAGGAGACTTGTTCATAAAATTAAGGCCCAGAGTATTAAACAGAATGTGGAAGCATGGATAGGATGTGTAATGGCTGATGGATGTTTTTTTAGACTGGAGAGATATAAACAGTGGTGGCCCCTAGGGGTCAGTATGAGGACCATTGCTCTGATCTTGTCACGGATATGTGCAGCACGCCATCAGAATATGCAGATAGCACTAAAATAAGGAGCATGATTAACTGTGAAGAGAGCTGTGTGTGACTTCAGGAGGACGTGGACAGATTAGCAGATTAGGCAGACAGATGTCAGATTTAATTTACTGTGATGTATATTGGGGAAGAAGAATAAGGAGAGGAAATACAAGTCAAATGGTAAAACTTTCAAAGGAGAAAAGGAGCAGATGCACAAATCTTTAAGTAGGAGGGACAAGCTGATAAAGCTGTAAGAAAAAGTAGATGGAATCCTTTGCTTTTGTAAATCAAAGAGATAATGCTGAACCTATACAAATCACAGGTTGGGCAGCGGTTAGAATATTGTATCCAATTTTGGGCATCCTATTTTAGGAAGGATGTCAAGGCCATGGAAAGAGAACAGAAGTGACTCACAGGGCCGTGAGGCTTTAGTTATGAAGCAACATTAAAGAAACTGTAGCTCTTTTCATTTGTGAGAAGTCACACAACACCAGGTTATAGTCCAACAGTTTTATTTGAAATCACAAACTTTCGGAGCGGCTGCTCCTTCGTCAGGTGAAGTGAAGAAATACAAATTGGCACAGCAGAAAAAGACAGAACAATGCCTGTGCAGAGTACAATGTCAGACGACTACAGTTAATCTTTCTGACTGCCTTTTATCACACCTCGGCAGAGAAACAATCAGGTCAGTCAGGAAGGCATTATATCAAAGACATGGCAAAATACAACTAAGACAATGAGGTGGGGTCTAATGTGTCAGATGCTGCAGTCTGTATGGAAAATCATAAACTTTAAACTTTTTACTTTTTTTTAAACTGGAAATCACATCTGTGAACAAGCCAACGACGAGTTGTACTTCCAACAACAACAACGACAAGTACTTCCCCGGAGCGGAGAAACTACACCATGTTCTTCGCAGCCTTCAACATGTCATCGATGACGACGAACACCTCGCTAAGGCCATCCACACGCCTCCACTACTTGCCTTCAAACAGCCGCCTAACCTCAAACAGACCATCGTTTGCAGCAAATTACCCAGCTTTCAGGAGAACAGCGACCACGACACCACACAACCCTGCCACGGCAACCTCTGCAAGACATGCCAGATCATCAACACAGATACCATCATCACACGTGAAGACACTACCCACCAAGTACATGGTACATACGCATGTGACTCGGCCAACGTTGTCTACCTCATACGTTGCAGGAAAGGATGCCTCAGAGCATGGTACATCGGCGAGACCATGCAGACACTGCGACAACGTATGAATGGACACCGCGCAACAATCGCCAGGCAGGAGTGTTACTCCCAGTCAGGGAACACTTCAGCAGTCAAGGTAAGCGTTCTCCAAGGCGGCCTTCGAGACACACGACAACCCAAAATCATCAAGCAGAAACTGATAGCCAAGTTCCGCTAGAACCCATGAGGACGGCCTCAACCGGGATCTTGGGTTCATGTCACGCTACATGTAACCCCACCTGATGTAGAGTCATCCAGACTCAAGTCGTCGTTGGCTTGTTCACAGATGTGATTTCCAGTAAAAAAAAAAGTAAAAAGTTTAAAGTTTATGGTTTTCCATACAGACTGCAGCATCTGACACATTAGACCCCCTGTGACCCCACCTCATTGTCTTTGTTGTAATTTGCTATGTCTTTGATATAATGTCTTCCTGACTGACCGGATTGTCTCTCTGCCGAGGTGTGATAAAAGGCAGTCAGAAAGATTAACGGTAGTCATCTGACATTGTACTCTGCATAGGCATTGTTCTCTGTCTATATATGCTGTGCCGATTTGTATTTCTTCACTTCACCTGACGAAGGAGCAGCCGCTCCGAAAGCTTGGTGATTTCAAATAAAACTGTTGGACTATAACCTGGTGTTGTGCGACTTCTCACTTTTGTCCACCCCAGTCCAACACCGGCATCTCCGCATCTTTTCATTTGAGCAGAGAAGAGGCGGCAAACTGATAGAGGTGATCAAAATTATGAGGGGGTTTGATAAAGTAAATAGGGAAAAGCAATTTCCACTGAGTCAATAAATGAGAGGACATCAATTTAAGATCAAGACCAGAAGAATGAAGGGTGCGGTTCGGAGAGGTTTTTTTATGCAGAGGGTCATCAGGACATGGAAAACCCTACCAGAAATAGTAATGGAAGCTGAATCCATAGCAGTATTTAAAGGCAATTAGAAAAAATGTGAAAACAAATGTTAAAAAGGGTCTAGGTAATGGGTAGGGGAATAGGACTAAATGCACAGTCCTTGCAGAATGCTGATGCAGGCACTCGAGGCCATACAGCCTTCTGCTGTGCTGAAAATTCAATCATTTATTAGAAGAACAAAATAATGTGTGAATAGTTCAGTTGGTGAACAGCAGATGCAAGCTAAAAAGCAAGAAGGTGGGGTGAGGGAAAGAGGGAGGAGGTCGCAAAATGAAAACAGGAACTGTTGGAAACACAGTGGGTCCCAAAACTGAGTGTGTGTATTGCATAAATTAATTATAAGCTAGATGTTGTCTTGTAAAACAGCATTACAACCACATTTCCAAGCTGCCCAAAGGACAAACAATAGGCAGTGGTATCTGCTGCTGCCTGTACCCTCTGCTCTAGCCTGCGTGCCATAACTCTTCCCTTGAAGATGACATCTCATGCTGGGTTGTCGCCTGCACCCTCCACTCCAGCCCAAGTACCAGATCCCTTCCCCTAACTTGCCATCTCGTGCAAAGCTGCACTTCCATAGACACCAGCAGTCCTCCAGTATTTTGACTAAGTGTAAGCGTGGGCATTAACCATCAGCAGGCTATTTGACTCTGGCGATCACCACAGCCAAGGTTAATCCTGTCCTAACCTGGCATCGACACACAGGCACTTCAACCAGAGAGCAATCAACAACAGAAATCATGGAAATTTATGGCACAGGAGGCCGCCATTTGGCCCATTGTGTCTGTGCCGGCCGAAAACGAGCTATCCAGCCTAATCCCACTTTCCAGCTCTTGGTCCATAGCCTTGTAGGTTATGGCACTTCAAGTGCATATCCAAGTACTTTTTAAATGTGATGAGCGTTTCTGCCTCAACCACCCTCTCAGGCAGTGAGTTCCAGACCCCCACCACCCTCTGGGTGAAAAAGATTTCTCCTCAACTCCCCTCTAATCCTTCTACCAATTACTTTAAATCTATACCCTCTGGTTATTGACCTCTCAGCTAAGAGAAATAGGTCCTTCCTACACACTATCTCGGCCCCTCAATTTTACACACCTCAATTAAGTCTCCCCTCAGCCTCCACTGTTCCAAAGAAAACAACCCAGCCTATCCAATCTTTCCTCATAGCTAAAATTCTCCAGTCCTGGCAACATCCTCGTAAATCTCCTCTGTACCCTTCCAGTGCAATAACATCTTTCTCCTGGATAATCTTTCACCCTCCATCCCACATCCAGGATACTGAAGCCAACAGTGGCTACACACACTGATCATTTTCCCCCCCCACCGGGTTTAAAAATGAAAATTATTTTAATTAGGTGCAACAGGTCAACAGGAAAGAAACCGGAGAGTGAAAGGAAGGAAAGATCACAAGATGGAAAGAGGAAGACCTTGAGAGTACGTACGGAAGAGTCAAACACAGACAGAGACAAAGAGTGGAAGATACACAAAGACAAGGGCCCGGAATTTGCAGTTAGCGGCAAAGCGAAGGCGTTCGGTACTGGCCCCGAAGTACACGTCGCACAAGGATCTCGATCTCTGTCAACAACTTCGGGTTTTACGACTTTCAATTCAAATCAACGACGTATAGTGGGGATTCCCTTGTGCAAGCTGCTGTGACGTCAATAAGCTGTCTGAGCAGCCAATCAAAACACAGATTCTCACAGTGAACAAGGAAGTGAGTAAGCTCTTAAAATTCTAACTTTTTTAAAATGTTAGAGAGCAAAAAAGATTGGTGCTCTCACATGGGGAAAAAGGCAAACCTGAAATAAAGATGAACAAAGTTTTTTTTTTAAACTTACCATTTTTTTGAAAGTTTAATTTTTCTTTATTAAAATGGGTAAATTTCAGACTGCACAAAATTAAAATTAGTCTTTCAAGCCCATAACATTTGTTTAGAAGTCAATATGCTGTTTTAAAAGCAAGTTACGCTTGGGTCTCACTTTCAGTGGGGAATTTAACAGCGTAATTACTGCGGAAGAGCTCAAGTTTTGGTCAGTCTCCCTGTTTGAGTGATTACCGGCTCTGTTTGCCTGGGGGGGGGGGGGGGGGGGGGGGGGGGGGGGGGGGGGGGGAGGAAAGAGAGAAACAGCGCAGCCTGTGTCGGAGCCGGGAATGAGACCGCAACTTCAGGATTTGTGCATGCGCCAAATCCCAATGTTGCGGTCAGTTTCAAAGGCGGAATGACAGTAAACGCTGCCAAACAGCCGTCATCCGGACTGCAAATTTCAGGCCAAGGCCAGCAAGACAAAGAATTACAGAGTGAGAATTTTTTTCAACTTTGTCAGTGAGCAATGACAGAGGAGATCAAGCAGCATGTGTATATAGAGAACAAAAAATTCCCCTGTGGCAAGTACTGCAGGGGAAGGAAATCACCTGACATGTGGATACACGCCCCTGCACAACTTGTTGCTCTCCACCCAGTCGCGCTCACATATGCTGAGAAAGGGGCTAACCCAACCTTAGCAGAACTCCACTACTTGCCTGAATGAGAGCAACACAGCAACTTTTTCCTCAACATGTTAACAAAAAAAATGTTGCGCAGAATGGCAGTAAACAGTGGTGGAATACAGGAGATATGGCTACTGCAAAGGAGGGACTGGGACAGACGGGAAGAGAAATTGGACTTTCTCCTCTTTCCAGTGAGCGTTTTGAAATCCAATTCGTGAAGATGGTCATGAATCAGTCGGGTGATGTTCAAACATAATGGGCCAGAAATTCGGCTCTTGTCGGGTGAGTACGCGCTGTGTACTCACCCGTAAGGCCACCTGAAGTGCCGGTTTCCTGCATGCGCGGGAAACCGGAACTTCCGTTCCCCTGAAGGAAGGGGTTCAGAAGTCGAACGCGTGCGCGGGAGAGGCTGCGCGCACGCAGCGAACTTCGGGGTTTTTTTTTCAGGTTTCTCCTGGAGGGTAAGTATGGAGAAGCTGCACTTTTAAAAAGGAGGCGCAAGGCCTGTTTTTAACAAGGTAAGTGGTTAATTAATTACAATTTAAACATTTTTTCAACAGGTTTATCTTTTTTAGATACTTTAAAGAAAAGTAAGTTTATTTTTTAGCACCATTAAAAAGTATAATTAATTTTTTCAAAAATTTTAATTTTTGTTTAAAAGTAGTTAATTTATGTAGCTTAGTTATTTTAAAAATGTGATTTTAAAAAAAAATTTATTTGAAGTTTAAGTGTGGTTTTGGGGCCGATCTCTATTCATAGATTTGACAGGTCTTCCTGTCAAATCTATGAATGAAAATGCCCTGTTAGGATTGGCTCTCCATGGCCCACGTGATCCCAGGGGACGCTTCGAACTAACTGCGCCTCTGGGATACGCAAGCACTGCGCACCGGCAGCTGGAGCCGAAGTCCTCGTGGGCCCAAAGCACAACGGCAGGCAAGTACGCGCGCGATGCTTGCACCCGCAGGAAGCCGGAAAGCTGAATTTCTGGCCCATTGATTCAGTGATGTTGCACCACCTAGGATACCACTTCAGTTTGTCCTTTTTTAAATTTTCTAGGTCTACCTATGCCACCAATTAGTAATCCCTGGGCACAACATTTATCAAATGTTAAGGGAGGTCAATCATCTCAGCCCCAGGTCATCGTTGCAAGAGTTGCTCAGGGCAGTGTCCTAAGCCCAACAATCTTCAGCTGCTTCATCAATGACCTTCCCTCCATCATAAGGGAAGAAGTTCGCTGATGATTGCACATTGTTCAGTTCCATTCACAACTCCTCAGATAATGAAGCAGTCCATGTCCACATGCAGCAAGACCTGGACAACATTCAGGCTTGGGCTGATAAGTGGCAAGTAACATTCGCGCCACACAAGTGCCAGGCAATGACTATCTGCAACAAGAGAGCCTAACCACTGCCCCTTGACATTCAACAGCATTACCATCGCCAAATCCCCCACCATCAACATCCTTGGGGGGGGGGGTCACCATTGACCAGAAACTTAACTGGACCAGCCACATAAATACTGTGGCAACAAGAGCAGGTCAGAGGCTGGGTATTCTGCGGCGAATGTCTCATCGCTTGATTCCCCAAAGCCTTTCCAAAATCTGCAAGGCACAAGTCAGGAGGGTGATGCAACACTCTCCACTTGCCTGGATGAGTGCAGCTCCAAAAACACTGAAGAAGCTCGACATCATCCACGACAAAGCAGCCTGCTTGATCTGCACCCCATCCACCACCTTAAACATTCACTCCCTCCACCACCGGCGCACCATGGCTGCAGTGTGTACCATCTACAAGATACACTGCTGCAACTCACCAAGGGTTCTTCGACAGCACCTTCCAAACCCGCGATCGCTACCAAATAGAAGGATAAGGGCAGCAGGCGCATGGGAACACCATCACCTGCAAGTTCCCCTCCAAGTTATACACCATCCTGACTTGGAAATATATCGCCGTTCCTTCATCGTCACTGCGTCAAAATCCTGGAACTTCTTCCCCAACAGCACTGTGGGAGTACCTTCACCACACGGACTGCAGCGGTTCAAGGCGGCGGCTCACCACCACCTTCTCGAGGGCAATTAGGGATGAGCAATAAATGCTGGCATTGCCAGCGACGCCCACATCCCAGGAACGAATAAAAAAGTCAGAACTGTCGTAATTCATTCCCATTAACTGAATTATTCAACAAACACCCACCCTGACATTGAACCCAACAAATGCCCAAGTGGTAACATTTACAGGCTTCTTAATCCCAATTTTATTTTACTTTAGCACTGCAAAATAATCCCCTCGCAACGTGGACAGCATATGCCGCTCTGTAAACCGTTCAGATCACGTGCTGGAGGAGAACGCCTGTTCAAGTCACATAATTGGATAGCAGTTCAAATGCTGAATATCAGAACAGAACAGCTCGGCCAAACAAGAACTCCACGTGCGTGTCTATATTTATAGATCAGACTAGCGTTTCAAGGACATTAAAGCTTTTGTGGTTTACCAAATGGATAGAAAGCTACTTTCAAAACAGGAAACAGAGTAGGGGCTAAAGGTAGTTACTCAGACTGGCAGAAGGTGGGAAGTGGTGTTCCATAAGAATCGGTGCTGCGACCACTGTTGTTCACTATTTTCATTAACGATTTGGACTCGGGAATCGAAAGTACAATTTCAAAATTTGCAGATGACACCAAATTGAGGGGTGCAGTTAATACAGAAAGGCATTAATAAACTTGCAGAATAGGCGTGTAATTGGCAAATGAACTTCAATAATTGAGAAGTGCAAGGTAGTACATTTTGGAAGAAAGAATAAGGAGGCCACATACTCCTTGGAAATAAGTGTCTAAGTGGGGTAGAGGAACAGAGGGAGGTGGGGTTACAGATACACAGTTCACTAAAAGTAGTGACACAGGTTAATAAGGCCATAAAAAAGCAAACAAAACACTAATGTTAATTTCTAGAGGGATACAATTAAAAAATCAGAGAAGTTATGTTAAACTTGCATAGAACTTTGGTTAGACCACACTTGGGATTACTGTGAACATTTTAGGTCTCTATATTATAAAAAGGGATATAGAGAAGGTGCAAAGAAGATTTACTGGAATATACCAGAACTGAGAGGTTATATCTATCAGGAAAGATTGAACAGGCTGGAGCTCTTTCCTCTAGAAAAGAGAAGACTGACAGGTGACCTGTTTGAGGTCTTCAAGTTATGAAAGGGTTTGACAGGGTAGAAGTGGAGAAGAGGTTTCCACTTGTGGGTGAGAGCAGAACTAGGGGGCACAAATATAAGATAGTCATTAATAAATTCAATAGGGAATTTAGGAGAAATGTCTTTACCCAGAGAGCAGTAAGAATGTCGAACTTGCTACCACAAGAAGTAGCTGAGGCGAATAGCATAGATGCATTCAAGGGGAAGCAAGATAAGCACATGAGGGAGAAAGGAATAGAAGGATATATGTTGATGGGGTTAGATGAAGAGGGGTGGGAGGAGGCTTATGTGGAGCATAAACATTGGCATAGACCAGCTGGGCTGAATGGCCTGTTTCTGTGCTGTAAATACTTTGTAATACCATATTCTTAAAGTGCTCATGCTTTGTCGCATTCGGCAGCTGATGTAATATTTATTTTTAATTCTTGGGAAGTGGGTGTCGCTGGTCAGGCTGGCATTTATTGCTCTCTAGTTGCCTCAAGGTGGTGGTGGGCCGCCTTCTTGAACCGCTGCAGATCGATTTGACACAACTGAAGGGCTTGCTAGGCCACTTCAGAGGGCAGTTACGAATCAACCACATTGCTTTGGGACTGGAGTCACATATAGTCTCAGACCGGGCAAGAACAAGTTTCCTTCCCTTAAGGACATCAGTGACCCAGTTGGGTTTTGACAACAATCAGACAGCTTCCTGGTCACTTTTACTGATACCAGCTTTAAAAAAAAACTGAATTCAAACTCTCATGGTGGGATTTGAACTCATGTTCCACTGAATTATTGGCCCAGTAACATAACCACTACATCACACTAGTGTTTGTTTATAGAGTGACATTTTGTATCAAGTCACCACAATTTAGCCCAGAAATAGTGCAATTTATTAAAAAATGTTACATCTGGGCAACAATTAGAAGTGAGAGCAATTTCTGCTGCCTCGAGTCAGGTGCTGTTGCAGAGCGCTACTTTTGAGCAAGCACACAGGCTAGACTGAAATAGCAGCTGATTTCCCGAACGTTGATCCCTTCAAACAACTCCCCAACCCCCAGAGACTGCTGCTTTGCCACTTTATATTTCAGTCGACAACTTGGTTAAGTAAGTGCAAAAGCTTCAGAGCTCAGGAAACCAGTTGAGAGCACGAGGGGCAGTGTCCGAGAGATCAACAGTCATACCCTAGCTGTCCAAGTAGGTTTGAATCAGGCTCACAAACGCGAGTTTCCAAATTTGAACTGCAACTATCCCAGATTTTCTAAAAATATTTCCGGTGACAAATCACTATCTTTTTCCTGTTGATGATATCCTCCTGTGAATTACATGACTGCTCTGCAGTATGATATCACAACAATCTCCCTGTTATACAAAAAGAGACCTTTTCCATCTTTTGCCATTTTTATTTAACTGGGGTAAGCGTGATGGCTTAACCAAAAGTGATTACAACATAGTGACCTCAAACTTATAGCCAGACTGTAAGATCAAAGCATGAACAGTTTATAACAAAGATCTGCACCGATTACTGCCTTGAAATCACAGCCACAAAATAGTGTTTCCTATGACATTCATGAGGGATTGGTTTCATTTTCCTGCCAATAGCAAGTGTCGTGGACACCAAGTGCCAGGCAGCATTCTTTGCAGTTTATGTACGGTAAAAGCTACACCACACAAAGCATCACAAGGTAATCCTTGCATAGTTACACAAAGTGAACGATAACCCACAATTAATGACACAGCAGAGGGCGGGAGCACGTTACACTTACTAATACAGCCACACAGACTGATGGTACAGCTGCAACTTCATCTCAGGGTTCCTAGGGTATATCTTACATTGTCAGAATCCTTACACTAAGCATAGCCTAACTAACCTTTTGCTTGCGATCACATTCAGGCACACACAGCTCTGGGTGGACAAGTTCCAGATATTCAAAAAGGGTCTTCTGCTCGGACATTACGGAGGCAAAGTAACATCACTGATTAGTTCCAAAGTATTTCTGCGGCTGCATTGTCTCTCCCTGCAGTGCTAACCCACACAAATCCTTCAGTTTGGTCTGCAAATCTTGACCATCTTAATCCACAATCCATTTCTTGCTTCACACCATATTTAAACAGACAACCAACAATGCTATAAACACAAAAACATTAAGCCAGGAAACACATGAGTGCCAGAAAAATGGTGGCACCTTTGTTCTGGTTACCGAAATGAGATACATACCTTAACTTTAACAAGCCTTTTTGCCGTCTTGATCTTGGCTTCACAAAATGCCCCTCTGTATTTAGCACTCACATCAGTACCGACAGTCAGATACGGAGGTTCATCGATTGCCTTCAAAAATAAACAAAAGCAAACTTCAGCATCAGTGGTCTGGTTAGCCTTAGCGAAACAGTACTATGACATCTGTGTACAACACAGCATACACTGCCTCTGCAGCAGCTCCCCCTGCTTGAATTGAGCTCAGAACATAATCCGGGCCCGCCAGGGATGGCACACTGCCAGCGGCCTGCTGCAACTTGGGAGCGCCTGATTCCCACTCGTCTCGATAGAATACTAAAAGCAACAACTGAGAGTGTGCATGTTCCATTCCCTGTAGGTGAAAGTGGTAAATAGTGCCTTACATTGCAACATGATTACACACCAACACACCGTACAGCCACAACCTAGGTACGAGGAGTCGCGGCAATAACAGCCAAAACAAGCTTCAATCGCTGTGCAAGACTGTATCAGTGAGCTTTCCGAACCAATGCTTATTGATAATTAAGTTTCTATTTAATCGCCTTTTGAAAAAGGACACAGCCTCCTCCCTCCCCCCCCGCCCCCCCATCAGATGAAGAATTAAGATGAAGAATTTTAATGAGCGCAAATGTTTCCTTCCCATGATTTCCCAACTGGAAGTATTAGCGAAGGGGTAAAATGAGGGAAAATGCTATTTGAAGATGAAGAACTTTTTGGGGAAAGGGGATCCTTGCAAAATCTTGATTCTCTCCGATTATGTGCAATTCTTGAACTCCTCCACCAGCCCCCCCCCCCCACCCCCACAAATTATTTAAATCTCACGACTATCTGTATTTCTAGCCACCTTTTGCACAGGGAATAATGGATACCGAGAAACGTTCACCATAAACTGCGGCAGCGTGTTACCATCTGAACTCTTTAGAATGCTACCTTATCAATCCATTTGGAAAAAGAACAGAATTACCTACTACTTTGCGTGTCATCTTAGTTAGTTTTGGTTCAATCTTTGAACTGACAAAAGCATTCAGCATGGATACAAACCATCACTGACAGAAGGACATCCAAATTAAAGGGTTATGAACGGGATCTTTAATATGGCAAACCCAGGTTACATCACTGGCCGTGAAGCAAAGGCTCCTTCGGCAGCACCTCCCAAACCCATGACCTCTACCACCGAGAAGGACATGGCCAGCAGGCGCATGGGAACACCACCACCTGCAAGTTCCCCTACAAGTCACACACCATCCAGACTTGGAAATATATCGTCGTTCCTTCATCGTCGCTGGGTCAAAATCCTGGAACTCCCTCCCTAACAGCACTGTGGGAGTACCTTCACCACACGGATTGCAGCGGTTCAAGAAGGCAGCTCACCACCACCTTCTCAAGGGCAATTAGGGATGGGCAATAAATGCTGGCCTTGCCAGCGACGCCCACATCCCATGAACGAATAAAAAGATTATCTAGAAATCAATTGCAGCTGGTGTGTTTAACACTTTTTTTGTAGCTCTTTTCCACTGCAGGTCTCAGTATCAAATAGATAGCCAGATAGGGCAATGCAGGGCTAGCAAACCCAGGTTACATCACTGGCCGTGCAGCAACAAAGAAGCTTTGTACTGCCTACCGGTAAGTCCTAAATCTCTGGGCTTCCGTGCTGTCAGCTGTCAAGCTCAGCAGCCAGACTCCCAGGTTATACTGTCGCTCTTGTGCAGATGCATTTCCACACCCACTTTGGATTTATGCAAGGGCAGTGATAGAACGATAAAATGAATGAATAGATGTCAAATATTGGCTTGCTTTTGTGTTACCCACCCCATTGCAACATTTAAATTCCCCCCAAAATAAAGCCACAAACCCTCAGTCAAGTATGCCGTTTCATTTAGCCCAACAGAGAATTCTGTTCAAGCCTTCCTTGAGACGGCCCCATTTATCACTCCAAGTTTGTTTGGATAACCCTGTCAATGCACATAAGCTATAAAATTGCAACATTTTGAATTGCAGAGTTTAAGGGCATTCTCTGGATGCAATTATCCAGAATAACAGATTTGGGAGCATTCCACTTTTGGTCTGAATATATTAGGCTCCCGTCAACTTAAGCTGGTTAAACAAAGATTTAAGTGTCTCTCACAAATTAAACAACTGACATGTGCTAAAAATGAAAAACAAAAAGCAGAAATTTATTGTGCCTAATAAAACTGATATTTTCCTCTGGGAGCTAGTTTTTATGAATCTGAAAATGTGTCAATTATAGATTACAATGAACACATGGCAGGAAAATATCAAGTTTGGTGTACTGTGAAGACATACACACTTCCCACATAACTAACAACTTTGCCATCATTACCCTGGGGAAAACCCCAGTGGGTACAATGCTAGACACTCCCTGTTATCAACACTGATTGAAGCAAGTCCCATAGCCAATGAGAACATGTGAATGAAACTGTCTAAAAGCACACTTGCCATCTCACTAAACGCCATTTTCTGAAACATCAAGAAGTTGAAGAGCTACATGGCTTCAGAAACGAGAAACACATCATGTTCACCCTAAATTTAACACTATAACGTGTGCACTTATTCAACATGGAGCACACCCTGATAGAGAATTTCGACCACTGTTGGCTAAAGCTTGATCATCTAACGTAAAACATCTTTAACTGGGATGTGCTGAGTCACCAACAGCTTGCATTTATATTGTGCCTTTAACGTAGCAAAACGTCACAGGAGCGTAATAAGATAAAATTTGACCAAAAACAAGTCTTCAGAAAACAACAGTCCATCAGCCATCGACCTTCTGATCCTAAAATAGTCTCATTTACATTGGGAATTTGCTTCCTGTACCAAATTTGCCAGGGTAATGCCTCCAATAGAAATCCTTTCAAAAATACAATTCCAATGGAAAAACCAAGTACACTAAATCACACTCCTTCCTTCCCCAGAACTCTTCCTGTGTGACACCTTCAAAGTAGATTTTTGTCCATTGGTGCTCAATGTTAGCTGCAACACATATAGTGCTTCATGACAATGCAATGCACAACACAAATATCACCTTCCAGCAGGTTATCCCGTTTGTACAACTTTATCTGAGTTGTGCGGCCAAGATGATCCTGTTAATACAGCAACTCTGTTTCCTATCTTGTCAGCACCAGCTGCAAGTTACATCACAAGTTACTCGGAGTCACAGTTAAACGGGCTTTGTAAAACCTAGGGCCTGCAAACACATACACATAGAACTTACTTGATGTCAGCCGTGGCTCAGTGGTTAGCACTCTCATCGGAGTCAGAAGGTTGTGGGTTCGAGTCCCGCTCCAGAGACTTGAGCACAAAATCTAGGCTAGCACTCCAGTGCTGCACTGAGGGAGTGCGACACTGTCAGACGTGCCATCTTTCGGATGGGACTTAAATTTGAGGCCCCATCTGCCCCCTCAGGTGGATGTAAAAGCTCCCATGGCACTGTTCAAAGAAGAGCAAGGCGTTCTCCTCAGTGACCTGGCCAATATTTACCCCTCAACCAGCATCACCAAAACAGATGATTTATCTCATTGCTGTTTGTAAGGCCTTGCTGTGTGCAAATTGGCTGCCGCTTTTCCTGCAACAGTGACTGCACTTCAAAAAAGTACTTCATTAGCTGAAAAGCACTTTGGAACACTGAGGTTGTGAAAGGCGTTATAGAAATGCAAGTTTTTTTTTCTTTAAGCCCAAGGATTGCACTTTTCTGAATGCATGAGATTTAAAGAGTCACTGGTTTACTGTGGCTAACAAGTTAAATTTCATTATACTGCACGGGCTTCCAGAATTTTTACTCATGGTTTAAGGATCACATTGCATGATTCCATCTACTTTTCTGTGAAAACCAACAGCCTTGCCTGTACAGCTTGCTCTTGTAACTCAGGTATGTAGCAAGCGTCCGGTTTCAGAATTAAAACAAACTTCCAGTCACACTATGTACAGTGTTTTAATACCAAACCCCACCGACAATAAAAAAAATTAGAATACGTATCTTTTGCATGAATTTCAGATACTCCAACTTAGGTTTTTCAGGGCAACGTTTGAAAATTGTAACTTTACAATCAGTATCATTTGTAACCTATTTTTAAGATGTCCTTTCACTTCCAATAGTCTCAAGTACAGGACAGTAATATTTTATAACTATGGAATTAAACAATTGATTACAATAATATAGAACAGAAAGTTTGTTACTGTATTTTGTGAAATGGAACTAGGGCACAGTAACAAGTCAAACCCAAACAGCTCCTCCAGATTTACTCAACCACTATACATTTAATGAAGAAAAAAGACTTGCATTTCTATAGCACCTTTCACAACCTCAGGACATCCCAAAGCGCTTCACAGCCAGCGAAGTACTTTTTAAAGTGTAGTCACTGCTGTAATGTAGAAAATGTGGCAGCGATGTGCGCACAGCAAGATCCCACAAGAAGCAATGAGAAATGACTAGACAATCTGTTTTGGTGATGTGTGTTGAGGTATAAATATTGGCCAGGACACTGGGGAGAACCCACAACCTTCTGACTCAGAGGCGAGAGTGTTACCCCATAGCCATTAAAGAGAGAGTCTCACTATCACTATCCCCCTTCACACCGACCTTTATTTGAAAGAGCACAGATGAAATCAGGAAAACTAACGCAGAAGATTTAAACCATCGCACTGAGAACACATGAAGGCAACAAAATGGGCTGGCCTGACAACTGACAAGCACGTCAGGTAATTAAAGTTAAAATTTGAAGAACTATAGATGGAAGTATGTTCATTTAAAAAAAGTGAATCATACTAATGTAACACCCTTATTTAAAAAGGGCAGTAGACAGAAGGCTGGAAACTATAGCCTAACATCTGTGGTAGGTAAAATTTTGGAGTCCATTATTAAGGAGACAGTAACGGGACATTTGGATAATCATAATTTAATAGGACAAAGTCAGCATGGTTTTATGAAGGGGAAGTCATGTTTGACAAATTTGCTGGAGTTCTTTGAGGAAGTAACACACAGGATGGATAAAGGGGAACCAGTGGATGTGGTGTATTTAGACTTCCAAAAGGCATTTGACAAGGTGCCACACAAAAGATTATTGCTTAAGATAAAAAATCACGGGATTGGGGGTAATATTCTGGCATGGAGAGAGGATTGGCTATCTAACAGAAGGCAGAGAGTTGGGATAAATAGTTCATTCTCAGACTGGCAATCAGTAACTAGTGTTCCGCAGGGGTCAGTGCTGGGTCCCCAACTCTTTACAATCTATATTAACGATTTGGAGGAGGGGACCGAGTGTAACATATCAAAGTTTGCAGATGATACCAAGATGGGAGGGAAAGTAGTGAGTGAGGAGGACATAAAAAATCTGCAAGGGGACATAGACAGGCTAAGTAAGTGGGCAGAGATTTGGCAGATGGAATACAATACTGGAAAGTGTGAGGTTATGCACTTTGGCAGGAAAAATAGTAGAGCAAGTTATTATCTAAATGGCAAGAAACTGGAAAGTACTGAAGTGCAAAGGGATCTGGGGGTCCTGGTGCACGAAACTCAAAAGGTTAATATGCAGGTGCAGCAAGTGATTAAGAAGGCCAATGGAATGTTGGCTTTCATTGTTAGGGGGATAGAATATAAAAATAGGGAGGTATTGCTTCAGTTGTACAAGGTATTGGTGATACCGCAACTGGAATACTGCATACAGTTTTGGTGTCCATACTTAAGAAAAGACATACTTGCTCTCGAGTCAGTACAATGAAGGTTCACTCGGTTAATCCCGGGGATGAGGGGATGGACATATGAGGAGAGGTTGGGTAGATTGGGACTCTACTCATTGGAGTTCAGAAGAATGAGAGGCGATCTTATTGAAACATATAAGATTGTGAAGGGGTTGGATCGGGTGGATGCGGGGAGGATGTTCCCGATGATGGGTGAAACTAGAACTAGGGGGCATAGTCTTAGAATAAGGGGCTGCTCTTTCAAAACTGAGATGAGAAGGAACTACTTCACTCAGAGGGTGGTAGGCCCATGGAATATGCTGCCCCAAAAAGCTGTAGAAGCTACATCATTACATAAATTTAAAACAGAAATAGACAGTTTCCTAGAAGTAAAGGGAATTAAGGGTTACGGGGAGCGGGCAGGAATTTGGACATGAGTCTAGGTTCGGATCGGTCATGGCCCTGTGGGTAGCGTACCAATTCTGTTAGGTTCAGGAGATGGTTCTGTGATAGTAGATTGGCGGTTAGGATCAGATCAGCCATGATCTCATTGAATGGCGGAGCAGGCTCGAGGGGCCAATTGGCCTACTCCTGCTCCTATTTCTTATGTTCTTATACTGCAGTGTGGGCCACAGATTGGTTCCTGTGATGTAACTTCAAAATTTGTTCTTCACTTTCTTCCTTCTGAGTTACATCACCATCTTCATGAGCTATTTAATGGAAGTGGGATGATCGTGAATGGTGAACAGTATTATTCACCAAGGAAGCTGTGGAACAGTTTTATTAATTCAGACCCCAAATATTGCTGGAATCATCAATTTCTTCTTTCCAGTTTTCCATTTTAATATATGCTGGGGGGGGGGGGGGAGCGATGAAGATAACATTCCTTCCAAGTGATAGTGACGTGAAGTACCCTCCCCTTTAAACGCATCAGTGTTACTGCAAAATTCTAGCATAACTCATTTTCCTTTCTACCCATTACTTGTCATTTGGTAAGCCTATACCACACTATTAGTTATGCGTAAATCATGTTAAAAACCCATACAACCGCATTGAATTTTTCAAAAGATTTTCAAACTTTAAGAGCTCAAAACAAAGTTAAATAATAAAAAAAATTAACAGGGTGACTTGACACCAGTTTTAAAACCCATTTCCTATTCGGCCCAATCTATACTGCACCGTGTTTACTGTAACGTCAGCCATAAATAATAGCTATCAGAAAAGTCAAGGATCTTTCTGGTCTACATACTATCTGCTGACAGACAGAATATTTTCTTCAACACTCCTCCCTTCCTCCATCTCAATGTGACCTGTATCCAAGCCGGTCATTATGATCCACATACAGTATCACAGGATGCGAAGTGATCCAACCACCTAACTCAGAATGAACAGCAGTAATTTTTCTCCTGTATCAATTTTGTACATACAGTACTAGCCACATAGTCAGCAGACTGATTTAGGTGTGAAATGACAGTGAACAAATTGCAAATGCACACTTGACACAGATTTTGTAATTATAGAACAGTGAGAATATGCTTCTCTTTCTGTCCATATCTTTCAAAGGAAGGAATACTGCAGTGTGCATCAGCCTGCAACAGTGAGTAACACAATACAGGAAACTCTCCTTTAAACGGCACCTAAATATCCGGAATTCTCTATTAACCGGCAAAATTCATACTCCGAAAACACCTCAATAAACGGAAATGTTGCCGAGTCAGAGTCAGAGTCTCCCGCAGTGGCCGAGTTAGTCAGTGGGGGTAGTTCTCCAAAGTGCCACTACTCTGCTTCTTGGCGCTGTCGGAAGTCCGAAAACCTCAACAACAGGAGTCTGACTCTTTGTTTGTTAAAAATAACCTCGGTAGATAACCCTCTCCGTTATCCGGAATTTTTAAATCAACCGGCACCATCCCGGTCCCATAGGTGCCGGATACCAAAGAGTTTCCTGCACAAGCAATTCCAGAAACCCAGCTCCACACACAGAATCCCAAAGAACCAAATTACTTCCCCCATTTATTCCAGTTAGAGAAAACTCCTTAAGCATATACAAGTAGTTACCCGATTGTTAACAGACTGCCAACCTTAACCTGGAGACACAAACACCTTTCAGAAGGCTACTGTTTTCATTAGGATTGAATTGCTGATCAAACGGGAAGCGTTTTTAACTGGGAATTTAACGAATTCAGATCACGCACAATTCCAATTAAAGCACTTATTTTTAGCCAACCGATTAGGATGAGTCTGTGGATTTAACTCCATTAAAAAAAACTTTTACCACAACCCTACCAGTCAACGCCCTGCAAGTGCACATCACACCACTTATAAAGTCTGCCACCTTTCCACAAACAAGGGACCAGCAATGTTCTGTAATTTGCAAATATGAAGAAAACAAATTGTGTACATACATTATATAAAACAATATAGAAGGAAATTCAAGTGCTAATTATTTCCAGGTTAAGGTAACATACCAAAAAAATGCTCAATCTTTTGTATAAAAGATTTGATTCTCCTTGGCCACAGGATTAGGTTATGATTTAGTTATTTCCACCTACCCACGTAGCTATTATTCCACACGCTGCAGTTTTCAGTGAGCTATGATTATAATGAACCCACTATGTTTTCCAATTAAGAATGCCTTCTGAAACTCGCACTTGGGAAAAACTACAATAAAATAATGACATTCATCACATGCAAGAAGCCTGGCAATTTGCTGACTAATTTGATTACAAACAGGATTTAAAAGTATGTTACTGTCAAGCAAATGGCTTGTCTGATTGACAAGGCTTCCTTCCATGCAATCAGACATCTCTTCAAAAATCTCATTCAGAAATCACCCAATAATAGTGTGTATAGTAATTCATCCGGAAAGAACAGCTTTACAGTGAGCACAATGTCATGATACAGCACAGGATGACTGAAAACGTTTAGTGTTTTCAATAGATTAGTGAAACACAGGCTGGCATACAGCACCCTCTAAGCTGCATTGGTTTCAAATTAACTAAGACAGGCAAAATTTAGCACAGAATAAAGATGTTACAATTAATTGGGTTATCTGTAATGATTTTCCCATCTCTTGTAAGGGCACAAACCCTTGCTGGGGGCACAGTTCCACAGCCATCAACACATACACACACAAACTTACCAGCAAGGATCGATGAACAGAGATCGAGAGCTCCCTTCTGTAGCTCCGAGGCATGAGATTAATTGCAGTACCCCACTTGTTGCTCTACCCAAGATCAGCTAACAACAGAAACCAGGATCCTCTGGCCTGTGTGTCTTATTGCTACACCAGTCAGCTGTGGCTCAGGTGGTAGCAATCTCGCCTCCGAATCAGAAGGTTGTGGGTTCAAGTCCCACTCCAAAGACTTGAGCACAAAATTTAGACTGACTGGTGCAGTACTGAGGGAGTGCTGTACTGTCGGGGTGCCTTTAAACCGAGGCCCCATCTGCCCTCAGGCGGATGTAAAAGATCCTATGTCACTACTTGAAAAAGAGCATGGAAGTCCTCCCGGTGTCTTGGCCAATATTTATCCCTCAACCAACATCACTAATTACCTGGTCACTATCACGTTGGTGTTTGTGGAACCTTGCTGTGCACAAATTTGCTGCACTTGACTGCACTTCAAAACGTACTTCATTAGCTTTGGGACGTCCTGAGGTAGTGAGGCAGGTCTTTCTTTTACACCAGGTTCTGCACTTACCCATCAAGCCAAGAAATGTTTCTAATGTAGCAGCTGCTGGACCAATGTACCTCTCATTGGAAAACTCAAACACCAGCTTGCATTTAAGATCTCATCTGCGGGTAAGTTTGCCTGCTCAGTACAGATTTACAGAAGAGGAGGAGTTCATTCCCATTTTACTTCTGACCAAGGAGCAGCATTGACACCTATATAGGTCATTGCTAGCAATGCCCACGTCCCACTCTACAAACTGAAGAGGGCAGCATGGACTTGGGAGCAAGAAAGAAATGGGCACCATACCAATGAGAGAATATAATAGTACATTACAAAAAACATCTTTTCCTTAAAATAGGAGGATCTTGCACAGTGTCAGTTTGACTTAGTTGGTAACACACTCATCTCAGAGTCAAAGACAGATGGTCAGTGGTTCAATTCCCACCCCAGAACTTTATTATCTAGGTTGACACTTAGAGTGCAGTACCGAGATGTCAGCTTAGATAATGTCCTCACATCCTGTGGTACACTTTGTGGTATGGTTTGAACACACGACCTTTGATTTCGAGGAGTCTGGCCAACCAAAAGGACAAAGTCCCTTTCCCTTTAAAGACAGACTGGTGTCTTTCACGACCTCAGGATGTCCCAAAGTGCTTCACAACCAATGAAGTATTTTTGAAGTAATGTAATGCAGGAAACGCAGCCGCCAATTTGCGCAGAGCAAAGTCTCACAAACGACAATGAGATAATGACCAGATGTTGGTTGAGGGATAAATATTGGCCAGGACACTGGGGAGAACCCCCTGCTCTTCTTCGAAATAGTGCCATGGGATCTTTTACATCCACTTGAGGGCAGACGGGGGCCTCAGTTTAACATCTCATCTGAAAGACGGCACTTCCGGCAGTGTAGCACTCCCTCAGCACTGCACTGGTGTGTCAGCCTGGATTTTGTGCTCAAGTCTCTGGAGTGGGACTTGAACCCACAACCTTCTGACTCAGTGGCGAGAGTGCTACCCATTGAGCCACAGCTGACACATTAGCTTCAGTATGTCTCTGAACAAGTTAACCGAAGTATCAGTGCAGCCAAACAATACACCTGCATGACTGACCCTCCCAAGTCGGAACACTGGAAATATAAGGTGGTAATTCTTGACAAACATTGCAGCTGACTGCAGAGTTCTCCGTAGTTAAATCGTCCTGGTGGCCCACACGAAGCCATCTGAAATAACAAATCACCAACAATACTTGCAATTCAAAACCAAACTATCCAAAAGCCTATTCATGTTCCAAAGGCTCTTCGTAGACATGAGAATCAGTCAAGGGCATTTATTTCTGTGGTTTAAAACCAGTTTAAGAACATCTGCAACAAGATGTACTAACAGAGCACAGACCTGATACTTCCCAGCTAATCTTATAAATAATGAAAACCTCATACTTTTTTTTGTTAACATTGATGGTCGTTTCTGCCTTTTCCATTTTCTGGACAACCTGCATTGATATAGCGCCTTTAAAGTCGTAAAACATCCCAAGGCATTTCACAGGAGCATTATCAAACAAAATTTGACATTGAGCCACATTAGGAGATATTAGGACAGCAAAGAGCTGGGGTTTTAAGGAGCGTTTTAAAAGGAGGATAGAAGTGTTTAGGGAGAGAATTCTGGAGCTTTGTGCCTATACAGCTGAAGCCACGGCCACCAATGGTGGAGCGATGAAAATTGGGGATGGACAAGAGGCCAAAACTGGAGGAATGCAGAGTTCTCAGAGGGTTGTAGGTCTGGAAGAGGTTACAGAGATAGGGAGGGGCGAAGTCATGGAGGGATTTGAACACAAGGATGATTTTTAAAATCGAGACGTTGCCAGACCGGGAGTCAATGTAGGTCAGTGAGCACAGGAGTGCTGGGTGAATGGGACTTGGTGCAAGTTGGACAACTGTGTGGACGTCTGTCTCCCTCTGCCCCACGCGTCGGGGGGGGGGGGGGGGGGTGGGGGGCCATGTTAACAGGCATCCACGCAGCACCTCCCATGATGACAAGGCTGCAATAAGTAACTCACCCCATGGAGGAGGATGATGCGGTTAAGATCGCAAATGCAAAGCAAACACCGAGGTTCCAAACAAGCATTGTTTGTGTGATGTTTCTTAACACAGTCCTAGTATACAGCCAGAAAGTGCCCGGAACCTTTTTTTTGCATGTTAAAGAAATTACATGTATATAACACCTTTCACAACCTCAGGAGATCCCAAAATCCTTTACAATCACTTCAGTACTTCTGAAGCGTAGTCACTATTGTAATGTAGAAAACGAGGCAGCCAATTTGCACCCAGCAAGGTCCCACAAACAGCAATGTGATAATGACCAGATAATCTGTTTTTTTGGTGTGGGACTTGGACCCACAACCTTCAGAAGCGAGAGTGCTGCGACTGAACACAGTCCTCTAATACACTTCAGCGTAGCAGTACACTCTGACCTTCAAGCCATTCTTGACCCCTCTCCAATTACAAACACCACCCTCCTTGGTCTGCAGGCCACCGCAGTTGGCTCAGCCAAAGGTGACAAACCCCTTCCTGTGGGGAAGCCCGCGTGGAAGCTCTATCCTGTCAGAAGCCCAAATTTCTACTACTATTATAATTTATATATATATATATATATATATATATTATATATATATATATATATATATATATATATAAATAACAGAGCTGCTGTATCACTTGTCCTCCACTGATCCAGCTGAGGATAATTTGTGCTAAATTCAAACTACCATGGCTCAATCAACTTGCCTTGTCTATTAACCAGAATTTCCACAAGCCTAACTAGGAAGCTCGAAATTTGTGAAGGTGACTTGAGGAATACTGTATTACTGCGCCGAGTATAAGTAAACATACAATGCAACAGCCGACTTGACGAGCTGATTTTAATAGGACACAACAATAGCTAAGAACTGCCATTTTTTTGCAAAGCTCAGCTAAACCGAAACTAACCTCAAGTAATCATTTTCAAGCATTAGACCTTGAATTTACTCCGATTCGTCTGCTGTTAAGAGGCGGGGTATTACATAAGTTAATGCGAGTCGATTTGATGTGCTCTATATATGGCTTGCACAATAAAACCGAAATTTCCTGCGTCGTTTGAGAAGCTTCGCCTTTTAAAAAAAACACCTTTTGCGGTTGAGGTCGAAGATCAGCCATGATCTCATTGAATGGCGGGGCAGGCTCGAGGGGCCGTATGGCCTACTTCTGCTCCTATTTCTTATGTTTATGTTCACAAAAATACTATCGAGATGTTTGAAACGAAGCTCAACACTGCAGCTAAAACGCTGACGGTTGTAAACCTACAGAAAAATCTACACTGGAAATATATTTTTGTAAAATCAAACATTTTAAAACTGATGTGGTACACACAAGGCTAAAAAAACAAACAAATCAATCCTTGCATCATTGCATCGCAAACGCCATGGCTTTACTGAGGTTGGAAGTTAAAGAAATGAAACCGTGCCTATGCTATCCTCTGGTCCAGCCGTAATGTTGCCGCACTAAATAAGCAGTTTGTATTTGCCGTTGCTTTGTCATGCAGCATACTCCAACTACATCGAATACATATCTGCAGGGGAAAAATCCTAGTGCAACAACAAGGCTACTTCACTCGACAGCCGAAAAGCCTTAATTAAACTGCAACACTGCGCGATTTTTTTCTGCATAAGCCAAAGAAAATTGTGCATTGATTTTTTTACCTTCATGTTGATTTGAAATGTGCCAAACCACCGTCCGAAGCAAGAAAGTCACCGTCCGTACACCTAAAGAAGGAAGAAATGGGACACAAAAAAATCCGTTTGAAAAGAGAAGTGATCGACGTCTCTTTTCAGTGCAGAGCAGCCCCCACCTCCCTCCCGATAATGAATGGCAGCCGAGGCAATGCCAACACAAGATCATCTTCTGCAAGTGGCGATACAATTCCCCCTCATTATGTTCATGCCCGCGCTTACATGCAAATGTCAGCCTTGCCTGCGACATATACACACCAGCAGAAGGAAAAGGTAATGAATGGCGGATGGATTGAAACACACAGTATCAGGAGGGGTTGTAACGTGCGGCTCAGGGCGATGGAGCTGGTGCGTTTCTCCCCCGCCTCTCTCTAGTTGTGTCAATGACGCCATTTCAGCCAGATCTCAAAGTTACACACGGACTGCATCGGTGCCGATGGTTCAAACACTGGTCGAGGGAGGAGGAAAAGGGGGCATGGGGGAAGAGAAGAATAGGAGAAGAGGGCAAGGAGAAATAGGAGAAGGGGGCAAGGAGAATTAGGAGAAGGGGGCAAGGAGAAATAGGAGAAAAAGGGCAAGGAGAAATAGGAGAAAAAGGGCAAGGAGAAAGGGAGCAGGGAAAGAGAGGGGAAAGGCCCTTCTCAGCGGTCACACGTACGGACCTGGCACACCTCGATCACATCTAACAACCAAGCGCCGTTTGCAACCCTCCACCTCCTCTCAGCCGGACTGACACGACTTGTAAAGGGCCAGAACTGCTCACAAATCAGGCCTGGTCTCTCTTACCTCCCGACCCGCCCGCATGAAACGTAGAAGGGGAGGG
>CM059433.1:43320411-43360197 GCA_030390025.1 Squalus acanthias | reverse complement strand
TTTTTACCAAAACTTCAGATTTTGCAAGGTCACCAGATAGGCTCAGATGAATAATGCCCTTCCACCCATTTGATCTCAACAAAAGTTGGAGTTCAGTACCCTGGGCCAGTCACACTTCCAATCAATCCATTCCAAGTGTTGATCAGTCTCCACATAAATACTTGTTGACATTGGCCCTAACTTTGACCTTCACAATTCTGAACCTGACGCTGTCTGTATATTATGAGATAATGTCCTTTATCCCATTGAAGTATGTTATATATTTGAGTTCCCTTCCAAGATGTCTAAATTTGAGGCTGAAGATCTGCTTATCAAGTCTTGCCTTTTTTACTGGAGATTAGCATAATGTTTCTCATCTGCACTGTCTCTATGGTCTGCTTCACATCCTTGGGTTGCAGCAACCTCAACTCTATGCAGTAGTTCCAGGTCCTGCCTGAGCTAGGATGCTGTACATCTTTACGATAGCAAAATACTGCGGATGCTGGAAATCCGAAATAACAACAGAAAACGCTGGAAAAATTCAGCAGGCTAGGCAGCATCCGTGGAGAGAGAAACAGAGTTAACGTTTCAGGTCGAAGACCTTTTGTCAGAACTGGAAAAAAGCAGGAAATGAAATAGATTTAAAGCAAGTATAAAGCTGGGAAAAGGGGGAGGGGATTAAAGAACAAGAGAGAATAAGAGACAGAGAGACATTAAGAGATAATCAAGGCAAGAGGAGGTGTTAATGTGACAGGTTGAGGCTAGATGAAGTGTGAAATGCACTGGCAGAATGAAGGACAACTGCTGGGAGGGGGGGAAAAAGGGGGGGCCAAACAAAAGGGTGGATGAAAAAATAAAATATAAATGTGATAGGGGCTGAGGTTATGATCTAAAATTGTTGAACTCGATGTTGAGTCCAGAGGGCGGTAGAGTGCCTAAACGAAAGATGAGGTGCTGTTCCTCGAGCTTACGCTGAGCTTCCGTGGAACAATGCAAGAGACTGAGGACGGTGAGGTGGGAGTGGAGCGGAGAATTAAAGTGACAGGCCACCGGGAGTTCGGGGTACCCCTTACGGACTGAACGGAGGTGTTCCGCAAAGCGATCACGCAATCTGCATTTGGTCTCCCCAATGTAGAGGAGACCACATCGTGAGCAGCGAATACAGTATACTAAATTGCAAGTACAAGTAAATCGCTGTTTCACCTGGAAGGGGTGTTTGGGGCCCTGGACAGTGGGAAGAGGGGAGGTAAAAGGGCATGTGTTGCATCTCCTGCGCTTGCACGGGAAGGTGTCAGGGGAAGGGGTGCTGGGGGTGGTAGAGGAGTGGACTAGGGTGTCGCAGAGGGAGCGGTCCCTGCGGAATGCTGCAAGGGGAGGTGAGGGGAAGATGCGTTTGGTGGTGGGATCATGCTGGAGGTGGCGGAAATGGTGGAGGATGATCCGTTGAATGTGGAGGCTGGTGGGGTGAAAGGTGAGGACAAGGGGAACTCTATCGTGGTTCCGGGAGGGAGGGGCAGGGGTGAGGGCAGAAGTGCGGGAGATAGAACGGACACGGTCGAGGGCCGTGTCAACCACAGTATAGGGGAATCCTCGGTTGAGGAAAAAGGAAGACATGTCGGAAGCACTGGTATGGAAGGTGGCATCGTCGGAGCAGATGCGACGGAGACGGAGAAACTGGGAGAATGGAATAGAGTCCTTACAGGAGGCGGGGTGGGAGGAAGTGTAGTCCAGGTAGCTGTGGGAGTCAGTGGGCTTGTAGTGAATGTTAGTCAATAACCTATCCCAGAGATGGAGATGGAGAAGTCGAGGAAGGGAAGAGTCGGAGATGGACCATGTGAAGGTGAGGGAAGGGTGGAAATTGGAAGCATAGTGAATGAAATGTTCTAGTTCAGGGCGAGAGCAGGAGACGGCACCGATACAGTCATCAATGTACCGGAAAAAGAGGTGAGGGAGGGGACCTGAGTAGGACTGGAACAAAGCGTGTTCCACATATCCCACGAAAAGGCAGGCGTAGCTAGGACCCATGCGGGTACCCATAGCAACACCTTTGATTTGGAGGAAATGGGTGGAGTCAAAGGAGAAGTTGTTCAATGTGAGAACAAGTTCAGCCAGGCGGAGGAGGGTGGTGGTGGATGGGGACTGGTTGGGTCTCTGTTCAAGGAAGAAGCGGAGCGCCCTCAGGCCAACCTGGTGGGGGATGGAGGTGTAGAGGGATTGGACGTCCATTGTGAAAAGGAGGCGGTTGGGGCCGGGAAACTGGAAACTGTTAGTGGCGGAGGGCGTCAGAGGAGTCGCGGATGTCGGTGGGAAGAGACTGGACAAGGAGGAGAAAAAATAGTCGAGATAGGAAGAGATAAGTTCTGTGGGGCAAGAACAGGCTGAAACGATGGGTCTACCGGGGCAGTCCTGTTTGTGGATCTTGGGAAGGAGGTAGAAGCGGGCTGTGCGGGGTTAGGGAACTATGAGGTTGGCGGCCGTTGGGGGGAAGGTCTCCAGAGGAGATGAGGTCAGTGACGGTCTTGGAAATGGTGGCTTGATGTTCGGTAGTGGGGTCATGGTCCAGGGGGAGGTAGGAGGAGGTGTCGGAGAGTTGGCGTTCAGCTTCCGTTAGGTAGAGGTCGGTATGCCAAACAACAACGGCACCGTCAGCAGGTTTAATGACAATGTCGGGGTTGGATCTGAGAGAATGGAGTGCTGCAAGTTCAGAGGGAGGTAGGTTGGAGTGAGAGAGGGGAGCAGAGAAATTGAGACGGCCGATGTCACGCCGGCAGTTAGCAATGAAAAGATCTAGAGAGGGTAAGAGGCCAGAGGGAGGGGTCCAGGTAGAATGGGAATTCTGAAAGCGGGATAAAGGGTCAGCCGTGCGGGGGGGAAGACTCCTGGCCAAAGCTTTTTTCCAGTTCTGACGAAAGGTCTTCGACCTGAAACGTTAACTCTGTTTCTCTCCACGGATGCTGCCTGGCCTGCTGAGTTTTTCCAGCGTTTTCTGTATGCTGTACATCTTTGATCCTCTGTCTCTGGCCTTTTCTGCATTCCCACCGCCCCACTATTGATGGCCATGCCTTCAGCCGGCTCGGCCCCAGACCCTCCCTAAAACCTTCCACCTCCCTCTCCTCCTTTAAAGATCCTCCTTAAAATCCACCTCTGACCAAGCTTCTGGTCACCCCTCCTAATACTCCTTTGGCATGGTGTCCATGTTTGTTTGATTATTCTGCTGTGAAGTGCTTTTAATGTGAAACAATGGCCCAAAAATTTGTGTTGATACGCGAGAGTACGCACTGTGTACTCTCGCGTATTCTGTCTCCAATTGCCGGTTTTCTGCATGCACTGCGCATGCGCTGAAAACCGGCACTTGGTGAATGGAAAAGGGGGCGGTTCCTAGGTGAACCGCGTGCGCGCTACAGGCTGCGCGCATGCAGTGCACTTAGTGGTTTCAACGCGCAGGTAAGTATGGAAGATTTTACACATTAAAAAAAGGAGTAAGACCCACTTTTAACAAGGTAAGTAGTGAATTAAGTATTGAATTTTTTTTAACAGGTATATCTTTTTTAGAGACTTTAAAGACAGGTAAGTTTATTTTTATAACTTTAAAGATTTTAAATTTTTTCAAAAATTTAATTTTTTATTTAAAATGGTTAATTTATTTAACTATACTTATTTTATTAATGTGATGGGTATTTTTTAATTTAATTGAGGTTTAGCTGTTCTTTTGGGGGGCTATAGTATTCATAGCTTTCACAGCACTTATGTGAAAGTTATGAATGGAAGATGGTGTGCTGCCATTGGCTCTAACTGAGTCACGTGATTCCACAGCTCGCACGAATTAACTGCGCCTGTGGGATACGCAAGCCCAGCACAGCAGCTGTCCAGAACATCAAGTTCGTGCGAGCTGGAACTGAAAAAGCCAACGCGCAGTGAGAGATCGCGGGGAAGCCTTACCCTCGCACGAAGGCTTCCTCACGAATTTTTGGGCCAATGTCTCAAAGTGCTATGTAAATGCAAGTTGTAGTGTCTGTGTACACATGAACCATGTTTGTGTGCCTGGAAACCTCACCATCAATGGACCTAATGTGTTGGTTTTGATACCTAAGGGGTTAAAAGCAAGTTTGAAACAATGGGCTGGAAATTGCGGTCGGAGGCTTCCCGTGGGCAAATGCCTCTGAACCGCAAGTAAACTCCCCACCTTCCTGGTGCCTCCGTACCTTCGAAGACTCGTGCTCCTGGGCCTGCGGGCGTACGCCTGCGTAAAGGCCCACGTATCCCAGGGGCGCATGTGGTTCACAAGGATCATGTGGGCCAATCACAAAGGGGGATTCCCATTATGCTTATGGGGATTCCATTTACGTACAAAAAACACACTTTCACCGCACTGAAACATAGAAACTAGGAGCAGGAGTAGGCCATTCGGCCCGTCGAGCCTGCTCCACCATTCAATACGATCATGGCTGATCATCCAAATCCAGTACCCTGTCCCTGCTTTCTCACACAGAATCCCCATCGAGCCTGCACCGACACATATCCCACCCTATCCCCGTAACCCCACGTATTTAATTCCCCCCTAACACTAAGGGTCAATTTATCATAGCCAAATCAACCTAACCCGCACATTTTTGGACTGAAATAAAAATAAATCATCACATGGTCAAAATTAATTAAAATACAATTTAATTAAAATTAAATTTTTGTTTTAAATGTTTTTGAAAAATAAATGTCAACATTTTTCAAGGGGCCAAAAATATCAAACTATTTACAGTTTTTGTATGGTTAAATCATTTAAAAAATTTTAATATTTTTATTTAAACCCTTACACTGGTAAAAGGCCGTACACCTGCTTTTACCAGGCGTAAGGGTTTCGTGGGCAGTCGTTGTGCAAATAGCCCAGATCTACGCCAGCGAATGTCCATTTTCTGCGGATGGGTACGATCTGTCAAGCTGAAGTTCTGGGTTTTCGCGCGTGCCCATCGCATGCAGAAACCCAGAACTTCGGGGCACTTGTGAGCACATACACATAGGCCCTGAAAAATCTGGGCCATTGTGATTTGGTGCTTGATAGAGTACGAGACTGTGTCACTCCCTGCTTGAAGGACAATTTGGTGTAGACAATTTTCTAGTTTATGTAACTGGCTGAGTTCCGATGGAGACCAGAACTTTGTTCCATCAAAGAAACTTATTCAATCCTAAGCAATTTTCACAAAGGATAATTGATCCACTATGGCCTTGCCATCTGTAGGGTTATACATTAGTCTTGTTATAATTTGTCTCTGAATAATATGATCCTACTTCTAATGCTACTTTTTAACGGCTTTCACATTAGAAAGTAACATGTTATGTGCCCAATTTTTCCCCTTTTGCTGCAGCTCAGTATCTTCCACCCCGATTGAATGGTACTTGAGTGCACTCGTCTGCTCCTGGCTCAGTCTCTTTCTCCTCTGTGTCCTGGACACCCCAGTGTCATTCTTCTACTGTCCTCACTTTGGTTCTTGGTCCTGTGTCACTGATTGTGATGGGAATATGTGGAACAGTCAGTGGGAGATCAATGATGGAAAGTCCATCAGAGTGGGACTGGGCCAGGAGCAATTGTATGTGGTTTCCCCAGAGCGAACTATCCAGCGTTCAAGATGCCTAGCTGGAGCTGAGGACATCAGGAATGGAAATCCCTCTCGTTTGGACAGGGCTGGGAATAAGAGAGGAGAGCTGGAAAGTTGAGGACAGACAGTAGAACAGGATTGGGACTGCAACGGGTGACCAGTTTGGGGTGTTTTCACTAGCCATTGTCTCCAATTAAGACTAAATCATGTACTTTATTGCAAAGCACATTTGTCTCAGAGCCCAAGGCTGGTGAGACTTGACTATAATTGTTTATTTTGGTGCTTTTGTATTACTATTTGTTTATGAATGAACTAGTTAATTTACAAACCGTCTGTCCAAGTGAGTGGACCTGTGGCTTCAGCATCGCTGATCAGTTGGTATATTGGCTTTGAAAAGAGGGATATCATTGCAGATGCCATGAAGTTAGTCATCTAGGCAGATAGCAATCATCTCCAGATGTTCCATATATAGGTGGCTGTTAGCTGAACTCAAAGCTGAGCACCTCTGGGTACACCGAGAATGGATAAGAAATTGATTGACGGAAAGCAACAAGTACTTATTCGAGTAGTTGTGTTGGGGTGGGGGGGGAAGGTACTGAGTGGGGTACCTACGCTCAATACAAAGTGCTCAAATTTGCCAATGATCGCAAATTTGATGGGGCAGTGGAATCTGAGGAGGCAGTTCAGAAATTAAAGGAGTTGGACAAAATGGCCCTGAATTTCCTGGAACTTTTTGGCATAGTGCAACATTGCACCATTTTTTTTTGGAGATTCGCACATAACTAACTTGTGCGGAATGTGCAAATTTCCTTGATTGTTCACACCACTTCAAAGATACTTCCACCAAAATCATTTGCTCATTTACATAGCTCCATCTTCCATGCAAAAGGCCAGATCACAAGTTTCCTGCATTTACACCAGTAATGTGCTGGCGTAGATTTAAACCCAAAAATGTAGGCGCAGCATGGCCCAAAGTCACCTGATATCAACGTCATAGTCATAACAGTACAGAATGAGGCCATTCGACCCGAGTCCATGCCGGCTCTCTGTAGAGCAATCCAGTCAGTCCCATTTCCCCACTCTATCCCCGTAGCCCTGCAAGTTTATTTCCCTCGTGCCTATCCAGTCTCCCATTGAAAACATTGAATGTCTCCGCTTCCACCACTTCCGTCGGCAGTGAGTTCCAGGTCCTCACCACTCACTGATTAAAACAAATTTTCTTCACATTCCCCCCTGTATCTTTTACCCAAAACCTTAAATCTGTGTCCCCTCGTCCTTGTACCATCAACTAGTGGGAACAGCCTTTCCCCGTCTAGCCTATCCAAACCCGTCATAATCTTGTACACCTCTATCAAATCACCCCTCAACCTCCTTTGTTCTAATGAAAACAAATCCATCTTCTCCAACCTGTCCTTGTCGCTAAGATGCCCCATCCCCGGAACCATTCTGGTAAATCTCCTCTGCACCCTCTCGAGGGCCTTCACATCCTTCCTAAAGTGTGGTGACCAGAACTGGACGCAATACTCCAGCTGTGGCCTAACCAGTGCTTTATAAAAGTTCAGTATAACTTCTCTACTTTTGTTCCCAATGCCTCTATTTATGAAACCCAAGATCCCATATGCTTTGCTAACCACTCTCTCAATATGTCCTGCCACCTTCAGTCCCTCTATATTGCCTCTCCCTGTTCCTTCTGCCAAAATGCATCACCTCACACTTCTCTGTATTAAACGTAACTGATATTTATGGAGTTTGGTCGTGTTTTTCTTTGACTTTAAAAAAAAACTTTTCTTACTGAGACGTGCACTACACTTCCCCTATTGCTGTCTTTAGACAAATCCTCACCACCAACTTGATGAAAGTGGCAAAGTAGCCTGTTTGTGGTGTTTGTTGTTGCATCTGATGAGGAAGATCATACCTGCAGCACATACTCTAGCATCTTAATAACATTGAAGAAAAGTGGATTTGTAGCTCAAAACATGGAGGCTAAATAAAAACATGCTTATAACCAACACTATAAATAGCGGACTGGATGGTGCGTGCGATAGCTGTCTTTTCACTTCTTAGACTCACATTGGATGAAGTCTTTTTCTGTTGACCAGGGCCCACAACACGCACGCTTTCAATTAGGCAGGAATTGACGACTTGATTGAGGCTATATAAATGTCTGGTAAATAGCTAGTGGAAATATTAATTATGCAGTTGAGGGTAAGGCATGACATGGGGTGGAGCAGAAGATGCTTTACTCCACATCGTGTGTGGAGCATAAACACCGCCATGGACATGTTGGGCCGAATGGCCTGTTTCTGTGCTGTAAATACTTTGTTGCACTGTACATTTAACGGAGTATTTCAAGCTGCCATTGCTTTCCAAACTGGAAGAGGGTTTCTAATTCTGGCATCTTCTTGGAATCTTTGATAAACTATTTATCATCGGAAATCAAAGATTCCCTTTAAGCTGCTCCAGGGGTCCCATGCAGCTGGTGAACTGGCTTTTAAATTGAAAAAACGCGCATGCATGTACTTTTGAATAGGCCACCTGGTCCCCCAAAAATTACAGGGACCATTGTCTGAAATGTTTCCAATTTAAGTACAACTGCCCAAGTCTCCAGCTCGGTCAACTCACTGTGTCCATGGAAATCAATAGAGAAGTGAGTTGAGAAATCAGCCTATTCTCCCCGATCAAACCAATACAAAAGGACTTCATAGAATCATACTGCACAGAAGAGGTCATTCAGCCCATTGTGCTTGTGCCGGCTCTTTGAAAAGAGCTATCCAATTAGTCCCACTCCCCCTGCTCATTCCCCAGTCTTCAACTTTAGGATTTACTTAGAAATCAGACCCACTGTTCCTGGCATTGAAAGGAATTGGATCACAGTTGCCTTCATCTAGGTGAATATTTGCCTTGTAGGAGCACAAAGGGTGAGACCAAGTCTCTCTCTCTCTTAGGCAGTCCCTCGGAACCGAGGATGACTTGCTACCATGCTAAAAATGAGTTCGCAGGTGACTGATGAGTCCAATGCGGGACCTACAGTCTCTGTCACAGGTGGGGCAGACGGTGGTTGAAGGGGCGGGTGGGTGGGGTGCTTGGGTTGACGTGCGCTCCTTGTGCTGCCTTGCTTGCTCCCGGCGAAGAGACTCGAGGTGTTCGGCGCCTTCCCGGATGCTCCTCCTCCACTTTGTGCGGTCTTGGGTCAGGGATTCCCAGGTGTTGGTGGGGATGTTACACTTTTTCAAGGAGGCTTTGAGGGTGTCCTTGAAGCGTTTCCTCTGCCCACCTGGGGCTCTCTTGCCGTGCCAGAGCTCCGAGTAGAGCGCTTGTTTTGGGAGTCTCGTATCGGGCATGCGGACAATGTGACCCGTCCATCGGAGCTGTTCGAGCGTGGTCAAAGCTTCGATGCCGGGGATGTTGGCCTGAGCAAGAACACTGACGTTGGTGCGCCTATCCTGCCAATGGATTTGCAGGATCTTGCGGAGGCAGCGTTGGTGGTACCTCTCCAGTGCTTTGAGGTGCCTGCTGTACATGGTCCATGTCTCTGAGGCATACAGCAGGGTGGGTATCACTGCTGCTCTGTAGACCATGAGCTTAGTGCCGGGTTTGAGGTCCTGGTCTTCAAACCCTCTCTTCCTCAGGCGACCGAAGGCTGCACTCGCACACTGAAGGCTGTGTTGGACTTCGTCGTCGACGTCTGCCCTTGTTGACAGTAGGCTCCTGAGGTATGGAAAGTGGTCCACCTTGTCCAAGGCCTTGTCATGGATTTTGATAATCGGGGGGGCAGTACTGTGTGGCGGGGGCAAGTTGGTAGAGGAGCTTTGTCTTACGGATGTTTAGTGTAAGGCCCATGCTCTCGTACGCTTCGGTGAAGGTGTTGACGATGGTTTGGAGTTCGACCTCCGAGTGAGCGCAGACGCAAGCGTCGTCTGCATACTGTAATTCAACGACCGAGGATGGGACGACCTTGGATCTGGACTGGAGGCGACGGAGGTTGAACAGTTTCCCGTTTGTTCTGTAAATTAGCTCCACTCCAGCGGGGAGCTTACTGAGGGTGAGATGACACAGCCTTGCTTGACCCCGGTTCGTACGTGAATTGGGTCTGTGTTGGAACCGTTGGTCAGGATCACGGCTTGCATGTCGTCGTGAAGCAGGCGGAGGATGGTGACAAACTTTTGAGGGCAGCCGAATTTGCGGAGGACATTCCATAATCCCTCACGGTTGACAGTGTCGAAGGCCTTTGTGAGGTCAAAGAAGGCCATGTACAGCGGTTGGTGCTGTTCTCTGCATTTCTCTTGTAATTGACGTGCGGTGAAGATCATGTCCATTGTGCCCCTTAGTGGGCGGAATCCGCATTGCGACTCTGGGAGGAGCTCTTCGGCCACTGGGAGAAGGTGATTGAGGAGGATTCTTGCGATGACTTTCCCTGTGGAAGACAGCAAGGAAACTCCTCTAATTACCGCAATCGGACTTGTCACCTTTCTTGAAGATGGTCACAATTACGGTGTCTGAGATCCCCTGGCATGCTCTCCTCCTTCCATATAAGAGAAATGAGTTAATGAATTCGTGCCAGTAGTGCTTCTCCGCCATGCTTTAGTGCCTCGGCGGGGATTTCATCTGCTCCTGAGGCCTTGTTGTTGTTCAGTTGTCGGATGGCCTTTTCAACCTTATGCCGGGCTGGGGTTGTGCTGAGATGGTGGTGGGTAGCATGCTGCGAGATGGAGTTGAGGACACTCGCGTTGAAGACAGAGTCGCGGTTAAGGAGATCCAGTAGGTGGGCAAGTTGCCAAACGCCGGAATCATTTAATTTACAGAAACCACTAATGTTTTCTAATGCTTCTAATTTGTCATTTCAGGGCGAACAGATTGTTTCTTATTTTGTTCATCATAAGTAATTTCCTTAACTGCAAACAAAGTAATCAAAACCCCGTCATAGGAGCATCAGCTTTGAATTGGATTGTTAGTTTTGGATTGGAGGTCATCAGACAACAGCAGAAAGGGTGGTTATAACTTCAGGGGGAAGTTGAAAGGAGAGACTGCAAATCTTCTGCGAATTCCAGGAGGGCAATTGGGAACGTGGCATCTGGATCATCACACAGGCAGCAGAGATGGATTTGCTTGTGTGACCTGCCTTCTGTTGCGGAGGCATACTGCTGATCAAATGTCATCTTATGAGCAGCCACTGAAAGAGGTACACAGAAATAACTCTCAGAAATGGGAAGTTTATCAATTTTGGGATCGGTCAGTTTTTAAAAAGAAATACAGAATTGCTCGTTTGTTTGTCTTTTTTAATCTCTGATCTACTTGAGCTCTGCTATTGCCCTGTGTCTGGCGCCAATGACCCTAGCGAGGACGTCCCTGTCTGATTTCCTTTGCCAAGTTTCCCACCTCCCTCCCAAGGTTTTCACCTCCATTACCCCATCTGGAAGATCCTTCCAAATGTTGAGCACTGTGCGCAATGAAGTTCTTCTTGACATCAGTATTAAATTGGCATTGCACTCATTTTAGCCTGTGACTCGAAGATCTACTTGTCTTGGCTTACTTTAGTTCTCTCTAGTTCTCTGGATTTATCTTCTCTGCAGCATTTAATATCTTAGTATACTTCTGTAAGGTCCCCTCTGTTTCCTTGCAAGTCCTTTTTCTCATAACTTATTCCCTTGATGCTGGGGATTACACTTTTGATTGTTCTGTGCAGCACTTTTATGGCCTTAATGTCTTCCTTGTGTTTGGTGACTAAAACTGATACTCAAAGTGTAATCTAACATACACATTGTACAGTTTGATATTTTCTGACTTGTGTGATTGTAGTTCAACAATCTATTTGCTTTATCTATTATAGCCCATCAGCAATTGACAGATTGAGCACTGATTGCGCTGTTCTTGATTCCTTTCAACCTCAATTTTTTTTAACCTCCCTCTACATCATTTATAGTGTACATCTGACACCCATTCATCCAGTATGCAACACCTTAGCCTTCTTAGTAAATCTCATCGGCCACCCGTGCCCATTTACGGATATAATCTGGTGCCTTTTGTGGGCACTGATTACTTAGATTCAACTTTTCTTTCTCTCTTCTACCCCACCTCCCGCCCCACCCACCATTATTCGTTTTATTATCTTCAAATTACATTGTATCTGAATCCCAGCCAATGGCCCAAATCCCAACCTGCTCAGTACTTCTACTGTTTCCCCCTCTCCCCTTCCCCCACCTCACCCTAATATCAATCCCCTAGCAAGTATTTTTTTCCATCAGCCAACTTCTTATCCAGCTTCTGCCTTGCATTCCGACTGTTTTAGCTTCTGAAGCAGCCTTTTATTGAGAATCATATGGGTTTCGGCAGTCCATTTGGGATTTCACTTCTTCAATAAAAAAGAAAATCAAGGTGATTGAGCAGGCAGGATCTTTCCCTTCTGCTGCCACGTTGACTGCTATTTACTAGATTATTGTAGACGTCAAAAGAAATTGGGCCTCCGCAGGATAGAATTCTTTTCCTTGTTACCTGGGTGCCTGACACGTGGAAACCCATCATGTTTGAATCTTCAAAGCAAACTACTGAGAAATCTACACCCCACTTGCAGGGTTTCTGTTTGCCCAATAAAAAGACTTGCCTTTCGATAGCACCTTTCTCGATGCCCCAAAGTGCTTTACAGCAAATTCGTCTTTCGGATGAGACTTTAAACCGAGGCCCCGTCTGCGCTCTCAGGTGGATGTAAAAGATCCCATGACACTATTTCAAAGAAGATCTGGGGAGTTCTCCCTGGTGTCCTGGCCAATATTTATCCCTCAATCAACATCACTAAAACAGATTATCTGGTCATTAGCACATTGCTGTTTGTGGGAGCTGTGCTCAAATTGGATGCTGCATTTCATACATTGGCTGTAAAATGCTTTGTGACATCTGGTGGTGTGAAAGGCACTATATAAATGCAAGTCTTTTTAAAATACTTTTTCAGTGTGGTCACTGTTGTAATGGATGGCGTCCTTTCTTTCGTTCTTCCTTGCTCATGATTACTCTCACTCACCTTTCTACCTCTCTCTCTCTTTTCTCCCCCCACCCCCCCCCCCCCCCCCCCCCCCCCACCCATTTTCTTACCCCACCCAGTCGGGGCGCAACCCACTTGGCGAAGACAGGTTTTGGGAACCGCCAAGTGTGCACAGGGGTACTCTGGGTTTTACCAGCCGGAACCATGCAGCCTCCCACCCCTCCAGGTCGTGCTGGTGAGCCAGGTTTGGTTGGTAAGTCATTAAATGCACTGGCATACTGCGCGCCTGCCTGGTTCAAGTAACGAATTACCAAGTCTGTTACTTCGTTCTGAGCTTCTGTTACCACTGGTACCAGGTATGCCATCTTGGAGCCACCTTGACTGCAAATGAGCTTAACTCTCAAGCAGAGGAAGGATAAAAACCTGCAGCTTCCTTCCCCGATAGTTGCCCTGGTTAGTGCATGTGCAGATGTGATTTTTTTTATCTAGAGGAATAACCAAAGCTTTTAACATCATTACAGTTTTAGTCATCAACTGGTAAAATATAGTGTTATATAATTCTTAATTCAGGGAGAGCAATGACTGAAATTAGTTTTTAATTTAGAATTGTGTAATTTGACCATTTGAAACTGTAGAGCAATGCCATTTCCCACAAAGCCTAATCATGTTGCTTTGCTATGTTTAGTATTGTCCTTTGAAGGGAACGCAGCACAACATTGAGTTCTGTATCAGAAATCAGAGCAAGCTCGAATGCAGTGGCAATCCTCAGCATTCTGATAACTTTACTTTCTGCATTCAATATGGTAAACTTTGATCAGTGTGCTATATATGAACACAAGGTCAAACATTTGATTTATGCACGAGCACGCTTGGTTAAACACATCTCCTGATGAGGGCATGACTTTTATGATTTATTTTTTGAGATGTCGGTGGGGTGGGGGGTGAAGTTGTTGTGTTTCTGCGCAAGAATCCTGTGTGTGTTCTTTGGTGGCCTTGCTTGTGAAGTGAGTTGGCAAACTGTGTAATTAGCGTAGACGATACTGGTTTCTTCAGAATTTATTTTTTCTTTTCCAGCTGACCTTGAGGATTTAATTGAAAGACCAAGATTGGTATAAAATTTTAGTTGTTGGCAATGTGAAGCATTGGCTTCATGGTAGCTTTCTTGCTTCTAAATCAAAAGGTCATGGGTCCCAGCCCACTCCAGGATTTGACCACATAATCCAGACTAAAGGTTCAAAGCTGTATGGCGGGAGTGCCTTTTTTTTTGGATGAGATGTTAAACTGAAGCCCTGCCCACTTTCTGTTTTCAAAGTAACCGCCAGTGGACTGTATATGAAGACATAAAAGGATCCATGCACTATTGGGGGAAAAAAAGAAAGACTTTCACGATGTCCGAATGTCCCAAAGCGCTTTACAGCCAATGAAGTGCTTTTTGGCGTGCAGTCACTATTGTAATGTTGGAAACATGGCACAATTGTGCACAGCAAGCTCCCACAAACAGCAATGTAATAATGACCAGATCATCTGTGTTATGTTGATTGAGGGATAAATATTGGCCAGAACACCGGGGAGAACTCCGCTGCTCTTCGAAATAGTGCCATGGGATCTTTTACATCCACCTGAGGGGGCAGACGGGGGCCTCAGTTTAACATCTCATCCGAAAGACAACACCTCTGACAGCGCAGCACTCCCTCAGTACTGCACTGGAGTGTCAGCCTAGATTTTTGTGCTCAAGTCTCTGGAGTGGGATTTGAACCCACAACCTTCTGACTCGGGAGGCGAGAGAGCTACCCACTGAGCCACGACTGACGCTGTAAAAGAAGAGCGCGGAGGTTCTTCTGGTGTCTTGGTCAACACCTAGTCCTTAACCAATACCACCAAAAACAGATTACCACAGTGCTGTTTGAGACCTTGCTGTGCACGTGTTGGCTGCTGTGTTTGCCTGAAAAACTGACTGCTTTTCAAAAGTATTTCATTGCTGGAAATCACTTTGGGACATGCTATATGAATGCAAGTTCTTTCCCTCCTCCTGTGTTTTGTTCTCCTTGATCATCATTTCATCCCACTTATTTTTAGTTGTGATTATAATTGCCATTAATAACTTTTCAACCAAGAAAATCTAGAGCACAGTCAAAAAAACTTGGCATCGCCCTCCATCCTTTCCTCCCAACAAGTTCAAGGAACTTGTGGACTTCTTGGTCACTTAAGATTGAGACCATCTGCTCTGCTGCTTCCCGTCCCTGCCCCTTTCCCCATGCTCTGGCTTTGACTCCTATATATCTCTCTAGTCTCGGTCCCATCTTCCCTCAGCCCTTATCTTGTCCATGAGACCCTTCCCTTACTCCATTGAATCAATTTCCCATTAAACTGATGACCACCAAATTTCCCTTCCTGGGCCCTTGTGCGAGCTGCCATTGTTCCTGCTCTTTGGGCACTGCCCACCTCCCTTTCAAAACCGTAATCAGCATCCCCTCCTCAAATCAACCCCTCTGTCCTTGAAAACTACTGCCCCATCTCCAAATCTTCCTTTCGTCTTCAAATTTCTTGAACATGCTGTTGCCTCCCAAATCCGTGTCCATCTTTCCCACAGCTCCCTGTTTGAATATCTTTAATCAAGCTTTTGTCCCTGTCATAGCACCAAAATAGCTCTAACTGAAGTCAAAAGTAACATGTTTTTTAACTGTGATATCTCTCCTTTGTCGTCCTCAACCTCTCTGCAGCCTTTGACATGGTCAAACAAACCACCCTCCTCCACCGTCTCTCCTCTGTTATCCAGCTCCATGGGACTGGCCTTGTTTGGTTCTGGTCCTAGCAATCCGTTCGTAGCCAGAGTCCCCCAAGGATCTATCTTTGGCCCCCGCCTTCCTCATCTACATCCGGCCCCTTGGCATAGTCCTCTGCAGACATGGGGTCAGCTTCCACATGTACATTAATGTTCTACCTCCCCACCAACTGTCTCGACCCCTCCACTGTTTGTTGTCAGACTGCTTCTGCAGCATCCAATCTTGGATGAGCCGCAGTTTCTTCTAGGACCGAAGCTATCGTCTTTGGCCCCCGCTTAAAACCTCATACCCTTGTCACCTATTTTCTTCTCCTCTGATCACAACCTCCGCATCCTAGTTGACCGCAAGCCAAGTTTCCAACCCCAGTGCCTACTTCCGTAACACTGTCTGCCTCTGCCCTGCCTCAGCCATCTACTGCTGAAACCCACATCCATGCCTGTCACTGCCAGACTTGACTGTTTCAATTCAGATCATCCAAAAGTCCTGCTCTCCAATCACCTGTCTTCTCTTAGCTGCTAATCCCAACACCTCAAATTTTAAAATTCTCCTGTTTAAATCTTTTAATAGCTTTGCTGCTCCCAAGCTCGAACCTCTTTCAGCCCGAACCTCCCCCCACCCACCCTGAACTCTCTGTTCCTCTGACTCGAGCCTCTTGTGCATCCCTGTCCTCTTTGCCCCATCACTGATGGCCCTGCTTTCAGCCACTTATGCCCCAAGCTCTGGAATTCCTTTCCTAAACTCCTCTGCCTCTCTACATCTCTCCTCCTTTTAAGATCCTCTTTAAAACCTACCTGAAGCGCCTTGGGACTTTTTTTCCTTTGTTAAAGCTGCTATATAAATGCAATGTTGTGTAGGTGGAAAGTTATTACATTTTGACAAGTGCAGCAATTGACATGCTGCAGGCTGGTTCATTTTAGAAGCAAGACCTCGATTAGAAGGTTTTCTTCCTGCATCCTACACAATACATGCCAACTGACCGTGTTTTGAGGGTAGTGTGTGCTTGTTTGTGTTCAGAGCTCCCACCTCCTGCTGATGCTCCAGGAGATTGCTTACCACCGTGTGCTGTGGGGAGGGATTCTCCCAAGATCAGGAATTTCTGCCGATAACATGCAGTGCCATTCGATACCCTGGATCAGCACGAGTTGGGAGGGAGAAGTGCCAGTGTGGGTGGGGGAGAGGGAGAAGTGTGCCAGCATGAACTGAGAAGGGGGGTGGTGGTGGGAAGAGAAAAGCAAAGTGCTAGAATGCAGTAGGACAAGGAGAGCCAGCATGAATTGAGGAGCAGGGAAGAAGAATTTGAGGAGTGGGGGGAAAGGAACTTGCATTTATATTGCACCTTATTACAAGAATCCCAAATCACTTTGTATACATTGTGACAGCCATAAATTAAATTGTTCAATCAGATTTAGCAAGTGTACAACCGTGACTACACTTCAAAAGTCAGTCATTGGCTGTAAAGTGCTTTGGAACATCCTGAAGTCATGAAAGGTGCTATATAACTGCAAGTCTTTCTTTATATATCCTGCTATTTGTCTGAGGTTAACCCCTTCAGATTTTGCCAGTCCTCTACTGTACAAGTGATGGAATGTCAGACATACCTACAACTTTAAGGGAAACCTGTGTTTCATTGTACTTCAGGAGTAATTGCATGTTATTGGACCATGTTTGAGGCTATTTTTGAGTAGTCAGCGTTTTTGAATCTATTTTTTTGCTGATTTCCACAGGCCGATGTAGAGTGATGGATAAGTGTTGCAGGCTTTTAGCAGAATCCATTAAAGTTGTATTAACACCTCAAAGAGATTATTGTAGGGTTAGCTGTGGAATTGAGTGCTACAGAAAAGTAGAGATGATCAAATGTATGTAATATGATGGTTCTTGAAATAAAAACAGTGCTGGAAAGATGTAGTAAATTGGTCATAATCTGTGGAGAGGATGGTTGGTGTTTTGGGTAGAGACTCTGTCAGAACTGAAAAGGGAAGACTGCAAACCAAAAGGGTTTTTTTCTATTGGTTTCAAGTCGGGTTCCTGCCAGGCGTAATGCTATTAAATCCAGGGTCTACTGGTCTGCTTCTAGTCTATAGAAACCAGGATCAACGGCCTAAACAGTGGGAACTAATTCACTGGCTGAGCTTCTGGACTCAACTCAAATATATAAAAGACTTGAGGGGAGAATCGTGGGTCACAGTTGCATATCCAGTATGCCAAGTACTGCCGTAGGCAGGTAGATAATGAGTTGAATAACCTCTGAACAGGTATTTTTAAATAAATGAGGGAAAGAGATGGAAAGTGCTGAATAAAATGTAATGGCAATCTCCTGGTAGTCAAGAGCATTTAAAAAAACAAAAGGTAAGCAAAACATCTCCAAGGTGAAAGGAAGCAAACTTGAATGTGATGGGAGGAAATGGCAGGAATAGGATGTTCAGACCAATGGGCTGCAGTGTCTCCTGGGGGAATATAAGATGCTGTTCCTGAAGTTTGCATTGAACTTGGTTGGAGCAGTGTAAGAAGCCACAGACTGAAAGGCCAGAGGGCGAGAGGAAATGGTGAGTCACTAGGAAGTCCGGTTTATCCTTGCAGAGCTGTTCACCAAAGCTGGTGCCCAGTCCCTGGGGCTAACTACTTTCATCTCCTCCCCCTCATTCTCTCCAGCCTTCTGCACTGCTCCAACCAAATTCAACTGGAGGGACAGTATCTCGCCTTTCTCCTGGGTACTCTGCAGCCTGCTGGGCCTGTGCATTGCCTTTTGCAACTTTCCTCCATTTACCTGCTGGCTTCTTGTATTTGCTCTGCTTCCTTTTGGAACTTCTCTTTCCATTTAGTTTTTTTAATGCCTTTTCACAGCCTGATGAAGTAAGCTTTGTATTTTTTCATTCACAAAAGTTCTGTTCACCTGGTATTTAAAACATGATTCTTGAGCTGCTGGGACCATGGCAATATCTTACCGAAGAAGGCACATGGCAAGGCTGTAGCATGGAGTTGTATTGTGTGGTTACGGAGTCCCCTGTTGACCCTTATTCATATCTGGGTTATCATGATGTGGTGGTGTGTATATATTGAGGGAGGAAAAACAGTGGCTGATTTTGAACTTTGGTTTCTGTCTTGGTTACCAGTTACCAAGTCATCTTGACAGAGGTCTGAAAGCAAATTCTACTGAGATGAGGGCGTGCGGAGTTAAAATTCCTTACCTGCTCCAAGGCTCGTCAATGTGGTTCTGAGACTGGTCTCTTGAGAGATGTTCAAGAGCAGCCATGGGGAGCACTTCCATTTTGTTCCCCGCTGTGATGAAGTATCTGACTTTGTTCTCTCGCACACGTCAGTAGCTGAGATTGGAAACTCTGAAAATTCATTGTGCAATTCCATCTCGTACCCATTCCACAGCTGTGTTGAGGCTTTTGGGTGCTGCTTTAGGGCCAATCTTATTTAACAATGCATAATGGATGAGCTGGATGCAAGGCTGAGAGATAGCGATACTGTTTAAGTATTTATTGTGTATATTTTTTTTCTTGCTGATATGGATGTTGAACACAGAATCTGGAGGTAATGATCTTCAGGGATGTTTGAAGGATGACTAGATCACCTTTGTATGTATTACTCGGTAATTGGACTCATACTTGCTTAAGGCAATGCACGCATCCTTTCTGTAGGATGAAATTGCATGTCTTTGCAATAATTTGACTTTGTGGAATATATGCAGTGGTACACCATCAACTGAAACATTAGGAAAAATTGAATCCATTATTATAACTGCTTCAGTATTTTAATATTTTGTTACCTTGGACTCAATTGACAGAAGTGGCTCTTGCCTCTGAGTCAGAGTTCATAGGTTCAAACCACACTACAGACCTGAGGACCCCATCCAAGCTGACACTTCAGCGCAGTACTGAGCTCCACTGTTGGAGGTGCTGTCTTGCAAATGAGAAGTTAAACTAAGTTATACGATTAACATGAAGTCAAACTAAATGTCCTGTCTGTTCAGATGGATATAAAAGATGCCGTGGCACTAGACGAGCAGGCAGTTCTCCCAGTGTGCTGGCCAATATTCCTCCTTTAACCAACATTACCATAAACATTATCTGATCATTTGTTGGTTTACTATTTGTGGAACCTTGCTGTGCGTGAATTGGCTGCAGCTCCTGCTCTTGGTGACTCCACTCCAAAAGTAATCCACTGATTGTAAAGTGCTTTGGGACGAGACGCAATAGAAATGCAAGATCCTAATTCAGATTCTGGGAGTTTATGCTGTTTAATCCATTTTCCATAACTGGAGAAAGTAGGTTTGAGTCTGCTGGTGAGCTGCAGAAAACTTAACCGTGTAAATTTCAGAAATCGGCTCACTGGAGCTGGACTCCAGGATCCAAATGAAAAAGAACAATATTAAGGCAGCTTTTCAAAACTCTCCTCACAGACTGATCTTATGAGCAGCCTGTGAAACGTTCTGGAATCCAGCAATGATGCACCCTGACAGGGACCTTCTGTTGCAAGTACAATTAACTTCATGTTAATCGTACAACTTGTTTAGTTTGTGATTTTATTAATTACACCCAAAGCTGCTACTTGCTATTAGAGGCTTTTTTTTTAATAGCCAATTACAAAGACTGTGTTGTATAATCAGTGTTGGTCCCACAATGTGCTTCAAAGTGCCATTATATATTCTACAATGCCCCTTGCATCATAAAGCAGCAAAGTGTTGCATCCCTTCTCACAATAAATCTGAATATACTGCTGAATATTCCAATTTTGGGCCATAACTGTACATCACCAAGCATCGTTAGGACTCAAGTGTGATTCCCCATGCACCAGTGGTGTTCAACAAAGACTTTGTTCTTTGGTTTGGGGGTGGGGTGGGGTGGCGGGGTGATGGTGACGGAAGCCCACCAATTCCCCAGATGGTTGGAGAAGTGAACCTCCTGGAGACTAGTTGAGTGGCTGCCAGCTGGAATTGGTCCTTGGCCCAAGAAGGAAAATTCGTTTATACTTAGTTGGAGGGGGGTGGAGGGTGGTAAAAGTAGACACTACTGTTTTAGAACTGTACATACCTGTGATCCTGTCTGGAGAACAGAGATTGGAACAGATGAGCCCCTGAATTGGCAAACCGGAGTAGGTCATTCAGCCCCTCGAGCCTGCTCTGCCATTCAACTTAACTCCATTTACCCACCTTTTTTCTCCATATCCCTTGCTACCCTTATCTAACAAATTGTCCCACCATCCACAGACTTTTGGGGAAGAGTGTTCAGATTTCCACTACCCTTTGTGTGGAAAATGTGCTTTGTGATTTCACTCCTGAATGGCCTAGCTGCAACTTTAAGATTATGTCCCCTTGTTCTGGATTTCCCCCAGCAGATTTTTTCCGTGTCTCCCGTATCAAATCTTTTTAACATTTTAAACACCTCGATCAGATCACCTCTTAATCTTCTAAACTCGAGGGAATACAAGCCTAGTCTATGCAACCTGTTCTCATAATTTAACCCTTTTAGCCCTGGTATCATTCTGGTGAATCTGCACTGCACCCCCTCCAAGGCCAATATGTCCTTCCTCTGCGGTGCCCAGAACTGAACACAGTGCTCCAGACGGGGTCTGATCAAGGCTCTGTACAACTGAAGCATCACTTCCAGCCCTCTTGATACAAATACAAAGACCAGCATTCCATCAGCCTTTTAATTGCTTTTTGTACCTGTCTACTAGCTTTTAATGATTTGTGTACATGGGCTCACAAATCTCTGCTGCTCTACAATTCCTAGCTCCTCGCCATTTAGAAAATATTCCAAGTTTATGTCTCTTGGGTCCAAAGTGGGTAACCTTACTTGCCCACATTGAACTCCATCTGCCACAGTTTTGCCCATTCACTGAATCTGTCGATGTTCCTTTGCAACTTCCTGCTCCCATCTGCACTACTTACTGTCCTGCCTAACTTAGTGTTATCAGCAAACTTGGATAAACAACTCTATTCCTTCATCCAAGTTATTAATAAATATGGTGGAAAGCTGAGGCCCCAGAACAGATCCCTGGGGAACTCCACTTGTCACATCACCCCCTGCCCCCCAATCAGAGAACCTACCCTTTATCATCTCTCTCTCTCTCTCTCTCTCTCTCCCTCCCATCTCCCAACTAATTTGCAGCCCATGTCAAAAGGCTACCTCCAATTCCGTGCACGCTCATTTTTTGCTAATCTCTTGTGTGGAGCTTTATCTAATGCCTTCTGAAGGTCCATGTGCGACAACATCCATAGATTCTCCCTTATCTACCTTATTAGTGACTTCTCTTTTTTTTTAAAAAATGCAACTAGGTTAGTTAGACAGAGAGCCAAGCTGGCTCTCTGATCAGCTCATATTTGTTGAAGTGCTCAGCAATGTTCCCTCATGTTTTTATTTGGGTGCACAGCTCGTTTAACGGACTGCGCGACCCATTCAAATTTCCGCGCACGCATGGTTTCTCAATTCAAAAGCTGGTGAGCGGCCTGCGCAGAACCTCCAGACCACTGCGTGGCCACGCAGCTTAACAGGAGCATTGGTGCTCAGTCACTCTATCCTTAATGACAGGTTCTAGTCGCTTCCCCACAAATGATGTTAAACTGGTTTTTCACTTGATATTTTTCTCCTACCCATCTCAAATAATGGAGTGACATTACCAACTTTCCAGTCTAACGGCACAATTCCAGAATCAATAGAGCTTTGAAAGATGACTAACACTTCTGCAATTTCCTCACCTACTTCTTTTAATACCTTGGTGTGGAAACCATCAGTTTCTGGAGATTTATCTATCTTGGATCCCATTATTTTCTCTTTTTTAAAACTTGTATTGAATTCAATACGTCTCTCCTCTTGGTTTATTTTTAGTTTCCCTTCTATCACTGATATTCTATCCTCTTCCTCTACTGTGAAAATGGATACAAAGTACAGTGCTTGTTTAATCTGCCATTATCTTGTCTATTACAGTATCACTTGTGTCTCTTTAATGGACCAGACCTTCCTTAGCCACTTTTTTATTCTTAATATCTTAAACTTTTACTTACTGCAGCTTGTCTAAAATTCTATCTGCTGAAAAATTGCTGAAAAGAATCCAGATGGAGCTAAATGGAAGCATGTACATATATGGATAATGGAGGTTACAGCGCCACTGGCTGAGGATAGATCATGTTATGATCCTGTGAATGCCTCATGAGGTTGAAGGTCTATAAAGGACTGTCTTAAGTGGGGGGAACAGAGCAGCTACAGAACAGAGAATTAGACAATTGTGGTCACCTGCTCTGCACAGGATTGGGCTAATATCCATATTATGTAATTATTGCCTTGTTACTATGTAACTAATTGTACCTGATTATTAAAATTGCTGATTGCTACCATATTGATTGTCTTTATGTAAACTTTTACGATTAGCCCCTGTATTACTTGCAAATTTTTTTTACCTATTCCCTTTTTGCAGCTCTTAATATTTTCTTTGTGTCCCTTTGTTGCTTTCTATATTTCTCTGTCCGCTGGATTACCACTTTCCTTCGCATTTGTGTAAGCCACTTCATTTAGCTTTATACTGCGTCTTACCTCAGATGTTGACACTGGTTGCTTGACTTTGCAAGTTGAACTTTTGCTCTGTCGGGGTATGTATTCATCTTGTATTGTACTAAATACTTCTTTGAATACCTCCCACTGTTTTTTCTGTACGTTTACCTTTTAACAGCTCAACCTAGTTTAACGTGCTCAGCTCATGTCTCGTTCCTTCGAAGTCAGCCTTCTTTAAGTCTAAAACCTTGGTTTTTGCGTGATCTTTCTCCTTCTCGAACTTGATGTCAAACTATCATGTTATGGTCACTGCAAGATGCTCCCTCACTGTCAGATTATTAATTAATTCTAGCTCATTACTAATTACTAAATCTTGTATGGCCTGTTCCCTTGTCGGTTCTAATACATTGTTTCAGAAAACTATCCTGGATGCAATCTAGAAAGTTATGCCTTCACACTTGGAGCTGTCTGTGAAAATTAAAATCTCCCATTATAACTGCTTTGCCATAACTTCTCTGATCTCCATATTTTTGCATCCCGCTACTACATCACTGCTATCGGGGTCTTGTCGACAACTGCCACCAGAATCTTGCATCCTTTGCCATTTCTTAATTCTACAGTGTTTCCACTACCTGCTCACACTTACTGATATCATTTCTTTCCACTGCTGTAATATTGTCTTTTATCAGTATTGCTACTTTCCCTCCTTTCCCTATTTCCCTGTCCTTTCTAAAGTCCTTGTAGCTCCCAGTCCTGCCCAGCTTGTAGCCAAATCTCTAATAGTTACTGTGTCGTACCCTTTAAGCTGAATTTGTGCTTCTGGTTCACTTTGTTTTATTAATACATACATAGAATTTACAGCACAGAAACAGGCCATTCGGCCCAACAGGTCTATGTCTGTGTTTATGCTCCACACGAGCCTCCTCCCATCCTACTTCACCTCACCCTATCAGCATATCCTTCTATTCCTTACCCTCATGTACTTATCTAGCTTCCCCTTAAATGCATCTATGATATTCGCCTTGACCACTCCGTGATAGCGAGTTCCACATTCTCGCTATGCTACGTGCATTTGTGCAGAGAGCTCTGATTTGGTTCACTGTCCCCATGTGCACTGATGGTGTTTTTCCTCAATTTTTAACTTATCACACTTTTTCTTATTTTTCAACACACCTGTTTAATTTATATCAGGTATATTATTCATTCCTGTGCTACTGTCTGAACTTGTATTCAGATTTACCATTATTTGTAGCCAAACCCCCTCTTTCTGACCTGCCCCCCCACCCCCTTTATTGGTTTAAGTCCCTTCTACAGTCCCATTCATCCTTCCTGTCCCTGGACTGGAACCAGTGCCCCATGAAATGGAACCCTTCCTTCCCACGCATTCACTTTCCTTATGTGCTTGTCCCTATGCCAGTTAGCACGTGGATGGGGTAATAATGCTGAGATTACTACCAATGTTCCCCCTAACTCTTTTTTTGGTGCACGGTCTATTGGGCTGCGCGGCTCATTTAAAATTCCATGCAGGCGCAAAATGTCCCATTGAAAAGCCGGTGATCGGCCTGCGCGGGACCTCCAGACAGCTGCGTGGCCGTGCAGCTTAGTGGGAACATTGATTACTACCCTAGAGGTCGTCCTCTTTAATTTAGCTCCGACCTCCTGACACACTCTTAGCAGGACCTCCTCCCTGTTCTTTCCTGTGTCGTATAAATACAAGTTGTTGTTGTTGTTGGTCCCGACATGGACCACTGCTGTACACCATGATGTCTGCCCCACCAAAAACTAATGGGAATTCCATCATTATTGCTGGGAACACTGCAGACACTCTGGCTTCACTTTTTAATGGCTCATGTTGTAGTTCACAGGTTTGCTACAAAATTGCCAATTTTCTTTTTGTTCACGGGATGTGGGTGGCCCTGGCATTTATTGCCCATCCCTACTTGTCCTTGAGAAGGTGGTGATGAGCCACCTTCTTGAACCGCTGCAGTCCTTGTGAAGGTACTCCCATATTGCCGTTAGGGGTGGGGGGTGAGTTCTTAATATACTTCTTTGTAGCGGTTTGGTACAACTGAGTGGATTTCAGAGGGCAGTTAAGAGTCAACATTGCTGTTAGTCTGGATGTGCAGGACTGTCGAGCAAGCCATTCCAATGGTGAAATGTTGAGAGGCCACTGCTGTAAACCCCACATAATAACCAGTATAAAATATCGTACATACTTTGAACTGTTGGCACAACACACTGGTGTAAAAAGATTTGATTCTCGCTGTTTATTAGCTGGCCAATAACTGAGTACATGCATTGATCAGAAATGCAAGCTGAGATTCAACTTTATGTAAGACTGCTACATTGGAAGGTTGTATATATTTCACACCGAGCGTTGAAGCTTTGGATTAGCATTTCAGACCAGTTGTTTGGCAGTCGTTCTGACAAAAGACAGGTTTTACTTGTTAAGGCTGTACTTGATTTCCTGGGCAGAAACCTATATTGCTGCTCCAAACTCCCCCTCAGCAGCACAAATCTGATTCCACTTTGTGTTGTCGAAGCTGGTAAATGTCTTTCACGTTCTTTCTCCCTCCAGCAACCTCCTCAAATCAGATAATCCCTTCTGGAGTTTTTTTTAAAGCCAAATGCCAAAGTTTGAACTTTGATGATTTGCCCAGTATTTATGTTGCTGCTGCTGATGCAATGTGTGGGGGGTAGCAGGACTGTTCTCCCTGCATTACACTGAATACCAATAAAGGCAAGTATTGGTAAGCCGCATTTTTTCTGGCGAGATGCCATGCTACTCTAAAGCTCGAATTGGTGGCATTTCACGGCTGCATTGTACTTGAGTGTGTGAAAGGAATGCAACGTAACGTGAAGCAAAACTCTGACACGTTCTCACCAGAAAGACTAATGGCAGTGCTGTAACAACTGTCACAATGTTTTGTCTGCAAATCTGTTGTACAGTAAATTTTTAATTCATTGCAGATTAGCGCTTCTCCATACAACTCAGGACTATGGAGAACAAGAAAGCAACTTCTGAAAGGATCCTGCTAGAGCCGTACCACTATGTGCTTCAGTTACCAGGTACAGTACCTTGGTGTATCCCATGTCCTTTAAGAACTGTATCAAATGTCCTTAATGAGATGAGTAGCCAGATGTATGTGTGAAAGCTGCAGTTACTGTAGCAGTACTGTATTTTGGCAGTTTGCTTGACTTTATTATTTGCCCATCCCTAGTTGCCCTGAGTGGTTTGATACAACTGTGGGGCTTGCTGGACCACTTCACAGGGCAGTTGAGAATCAACCACGCTGGTGTGGGACTGGAGTCACTTATAAGCCAGACCACTAGTTAGGACAGCAGGTTTCCTTCCCTAAAGGACATCCGTGAACCAATTCAGTTTTGACGACAACACCTCAGCTTCATGGTCGTTTTTACTTTTTATTTCAAGATTTTTTTTTTAACTAAATTCCAATTCTCAAATAGCCATGGTGGGATTTTAACTTGCGTTCTCTGAATTACTAGTCCAGTAACTCAACTACTACACTCAGTTGGCAGCACACTCACCTCTGAATCAAACGGTTGTGGTTTCAATCCCCACTCCAGTAATTAAACACACAATCTGTGCTGATGCTAACAGTGCAGTACTGATGGAGTCCTGCCCTTTTGGAGAAGACACCAAGTGTCCAGCAACCTTTTCTGTTGGTGAGCAGTAAAAATCCAGTGGCATCATTTGAATTGAACAGAGAATTCTCCCAATTATCCCAGCTAAACCTTAACCACCACCTTCCAAAACAGATTAACTGGCTATTCATGTCATTACTGTCCACTGGTTAGCCCATTGTTGAAGATAGTGGGTAGAGAATGCTGGACCCTCCCAGGTGAGTCTGCCAACAACACACTGTCTTCTATGACAAGTAGTGCTACAATTCTTTTGCGAATGCCCAAGTCAGACACTTAAGCCATCCTTCATGATGCATCCAACACATCGCTGATGGAAATTGAACAGGAAAGGTGATGGTGGGCAACCTTACAGACTGCAGTGCTCAAATATCTTTGTTTAACCTGAGACCAAGACCTGCCTTTTGAATTATTGGGTCAGATCAAACATCTGACCCAGCTAGCTTTGACAGGATGGGTGTTGAGACCAAGTTAAATCAACACTCGAGCCAACAAACTATGGTATCAACCATTGTGACTACGCTGCTGCATTCGAACAAATTAATACCTAATTGGGGTCATCCATGAAATTTGGAAACACGGTTGGAAGTGATGCTTCTTGACTGGCATTGGTCCTTTTTCCCTGTGCAATACCATTTATTCTTGAATATTGGTAACATCTGGTTAATCATATGCCAAAACTCCACTCCTTCTGGGTTCAACAGCTGCCAATTCTATCTTTCCTGGTCATCTTGCATCATCTGGATTCATGAAGGGTGTTTTGGAAATCCAAATCTGGAGAGAGCGCCTGTTGCTGAACTGTGACCTCAGTTTGGCTTTTCACAATCTGATGAATCTTCCTTCAAACCTTGTAGCACATCATCAATGACTGCACGTTGGCTCTGGTTTCAGCATGTAGAGGAAGGGAGGTCCATTTAGCAAACCAGGGGAGATGTTTCTTTCTGTTTTGTACATAGAAACATAGAAGATAGGAGCAGGAGTAGGCCATTCGGCCCCTCGAGCCTGCTCCGCCATTCAATGCGATCATGGCTGATCATCCAAATTCAGTACCCTATCCCTGCTTTCTCCCCATATCCCTTGATCACTTTAGCCTTAAGAATTATATCTAACTCCTTCTTGAATATATTTAATGAATTGGCCTCAACTGCCTTCTGTGGTAGAGAATTCCACAGGTTCACCACTCTCTGGGTGAAGAAATTCCTCATCTCAGTCCTAAATGGCTTACCCCTTACCCTTAGACTGTGACCCCTGGTTCTGGACTCCCCTGCCATCGGGAACATCCTTCCTGCATCTAGTCTGTCTAGTCCTTTTAGAATTTTATAAGTTTCAATGAGATCCCCCCTCATTCTTCTAAACTCTAGCCAATATAAGGCTAATCGACCCAATCTCTCTCCATACGTCATTCCTGCCATCCCAGGTATCAGTCTGGTGAATCTTCGCTGCACTCCCTCCATGGCAAGAACATCCTTCCTCAGATAAGGTGACCAAAACTGCACACAATACTCAAGGTGTGGTCTCACCAAGGCCCTGTACAAACTGCAGCAAGACATCCTTACTCCTGTACTCGAATCCTCTTGCTATGAAGGCCAACATACCATTTGCCTTCCTAACCGCCTGCTGCACCTGCATGCTTACCTTCAGCGACTGGTGCACAAGGACTCCCAGATCTCGTTGCATTTCCCCTTCTCCCAATCTATTGCCGTTCAGATAATAATCTGCCTTCCTGTTTTTGCCACCAAAGTGGATAACCTCGCATTTATCCACATTATACTGCATCTGCCCAATCACCCAACCTGTCCAAATCATACTGGAGTTTCTCTGCATCCTCCTCACAGCACACACGCCCACCACATATACTGGGTCTCCTGCCAAAATTCGTGCCCCTTTCCAAGTAGGTCAGGAAATTGAAATTTATCCTTTTTATCTTTCTTTCTCTCCTCTACTCCCTCTCTCCTCCCCTTACCAACAGCTTGGAGTTAGTGACAGTTCAGCTGTATAAATGCCCATACAGCTCTGACCTATCATGTGGAAGGTAGTCAGTCCTTCCATAGATTCTTCAGCACAAGGCTCGCTCTCGTGCACGCGCCCGCTCTCTCTCGACGATGGCTTGGAAAGCATTCTCCATTATTACCATCTCTTTAGCTAGAAATCCGTCACCTCAGTGAAGAGCTATTCCACTAGTCCAAACGGCGCTCATCTTGTCCAAGAGACCCACTTCCTTGCTCCCTCAACCTACTCCCACTAAACTGCTGACCACCCAACTTCCTTTTCTGGCTCCTGTGTTAGCTGATATTGTTAATGGTTCTCTCTCCTCAGGTACTGTGCTTCTCTCCTTCAAATCTGCCGTCATCACCCCTCTGCTCAAAAAACCAACCCTTGACCCGTCCGCCCTTGCAAACTACCGCCCCATCTCCAACCTCCCTTTTCTCTCAAGTCCTTGAACGTGTTGTCGCCTCTCAAATCCTTGCCCATCTTTCCCAGAACTCCATGTTTGAATCCCTCCAATCAGGTTTCCGCCCCTGCCACAGTACCGAAACTGCTCTTGTCAAAGTCACAAATGACTTCTTTGTGATGGTGACTAAGGTAAACTATCCCTCCTCGTCCTTCTTGACCTGTCTGTAGCCTTTCACATGGTTGACCACTCGATCCTCCTCCAACGCCTCTCCTCCATCGTCCAGCTGGGTGGGACTGCATTCGCCTGGCTCCATTCTTCTCTATCTAATCGTAGCCAGAAAACCACCTCCAATGGCTTCTCTTCCCGCTCCTGCATCATTATCTCTAGTGTCACCCAAGGATCTATCCTTGGCCCCCTCCTAGTTCTCATCTACATGCTGCTCCCTGGCGACATCATCCAAAAACACAACACTAGTTTCCACATGTACACTGACGACACCCAGCTCTATTTCACCACCACTTCTCGCGACCCCTCAAGTCTCTAAATTGTCAGACTGCTTGTCCGATATCCAGTACTGATGAGCAGAAATTTTCTCCAATTAAATATTGAGAAGACCGAAGCCATTGTTTTTGGTCCCTGCCACAAACTCTGTTCTCTAGCCACTGACTCCATCCCTCTCCCTAGCATCTGTCTGAGGCTGAACCACACTGTTCACAACCTTGGTGTCATATTTGACCCTGAAATGAGCTTCCAACCCCATATCTGCTTCCGTAACATCGCCCGTCTCTGCCCCTGCCTCGGCTCATCTGCTGCTGAAACCCTCATCCATGTCTTTGTTACCTCTACACTTGACTATTCCAACACACTCCTGGCTGGCCTCCCACGTTCTACCCTATGTAAACTTGAGGTGATCCAAAACTCGGCTGCCCATGTCCTGACTCGCACCAAGTCCCGTTCACCCGTCACCCCTGTGCTCACTGACCTACATTGGCTCCCGGTTAAGCAACGCCTCGATTTAAAATGCTCATCCTTGTTTTCAAATCCATCCATAACCTCGCCCCTCCCTATCTCTGTAATCTCCTCCAGCCCCACAACCTCCCCCCCCCCCCCCCCCCCCCCCCCCCCCGAGATATCTGCGCTCCTCTAACTCTGACCTCTTGAGCATCCCTGGTTATAATCACTTTATCACACCTCGGCAGATAGTCAGGATGATTTAATTTAGTGGTCTGCAATTGTAAGGTACACATGCTTTGTTCTCTATCTATATATGCTTTGGCGATTCTGTATCTAATTTACTTCACCTGAGGAAGGAGCAATCGATAGCTCCGAAAGCTTGTGACTTCAAATAAAACTGTTGGACTATAACCTGGTGTTGTGCGACCTCTCAATTATCATCACTCAACCATTGGTGGCCGTGCCTTCAGCTGCCTAGGCCCTAAGCTCTGGAATTCCCTCCCTAAACCTCTCCACCTCTCTACCTGTCTTTCCTCCTTTAAGACACTCCTTAAAACCTACCTCTTTGGCCAAACTTTTGGTCACCTGCCCTAATTTCTCCTTATTTGGCTCGGTGTCACATTTGTGTCTCATAATACTCCTGTGAAGCGCCTTGGGGCGTTTTACTGCGTTAAATGTGCTATATAAATACAAGTTGTTGTTGGCAGCATCTTGGCATTCTTGATTGGGTGTCCATTAAATAGGCAGAACAAAAACTACTGTCTGCACTTAGCAGCCATAGATTTGACACTTTTCTGGCAACTGCAAGTTTCTGTTTTCCCTATTTGTGGTCACTGTCTAATGAAGAGAGAGAGAGATTGCCTATCTTGTAGGATTGTCTTCATTTTCAAATGGGCATATTCAACATGCCCAGCCATTCCTTAAGGCCTTGTGGCAAGTGCAGTAATTTACTGCCTCTGATTTTCAACATGCTGTTTTGGGCAAAATGAACTGGCGTTCTGGGATAGACTGAACCCTTTTCTATTGCACGTGAGTAGAATTGGCACGTGGATGCGTGCACATTGTCACATCTTAAAACTACTTTATCACATCAAGAATGCGGCCTGCTGTTGAGTCAGATCCAATCCATGGATGCCCTTTCAAAGAGTGAAGAAAACCCCGACCAGGTAGATGGTCTGTTGTTTCAGTGGACACATTGCTCAGTTACCAGGTTTTTTAGACCTGCTCAAAGTCAGGAAGAGCAGCCTCTCCATGTGGCAAAAAAGGTTGAGCAACACTGGGTGTTTGTGCTCAACAAGGTAGAGTCCTCGTCCTTTTGGAGATTTTGTTAGGCCATGTTCCTCCAGCTTCCTTTGGGTAACCTCTGCAGCAAAGTGCTTTATTATGGCCTCTGTGATACTGAGTACAATTTGGGTTGGGCAAGGAGGGGGCTGTTCCCTTGCTTGAGTTGCATTCTGGCTCTCCCAGTGATGACAGAATCGTGGAATTGTGCCTGGAGTTGTATTTTGTAGTAGAAGACCAATGAAAAATTCTTAACAAATGAAATCTCAGCCTCTTTAAAACGGAGCTAGTTGTGGTGGGTTGTCTCTTATTTACTCTGCTTTTTTCTGACACGTCTTTTCCAAAATGAACCCTTTTACTGCTTGAAAGCTTCAAAAGATTGTTTTCTCTGAAATTGGCAAGAAATGAGCTGCAAAGTGGTTTGGACTCTACCCAACAGGATCACAGCTGTTTTATCAACAGCAGGCATACACATTGCTGAAGCAGCTTGACTAATCCACGCACACACCCGGCCCTCAACAACACCACCTTGCATTTATGTAGTGCCTTTAACATAGTAAAACGTCCCACGGTGCTTCACAGAAGCGTCATCAGAAAATATTTGACACTGAGCCACATGCAATATTAGGACAGATGACCAAAAGTTTGGTCAAAAAGGTAGGTTTTAAGGAGCGACTTAAAGGAGGAAAGAGAGGTAGAGAGGGAATTCCAGAGTTTAGGGCCGAGGCAGCTGAAGGCACGGATGCCAGTGGTGGAGCGAGTAAAATTGGGGATGTGCAAGAGGCTAGAATTGAAGGCGTGCAGAGATCTCGGAGGGTTGCAGAGCTAGAGGAGGTTACATCGATGGGGAAGGGCGAGGCCATAGAGGGATTTGAAAACAAGGATGAGAATTTTAAAATTGAGACATTGCTGGACCAGATGCAGATCAGCGAGCACGGGTGATGGATGAACGGGACTTGGTTCAAGTTAGGTTACTGGCAGAGTTTTGGTTGAGCTTAAGTTTATGTAGGGAGGATGATGGGATGTGGGCCAGGCGAGCAATGGAATAGACAAGTCTAGAAGTAACAAGGCATGGAGGAGGGTTTCAGCAACAGATGAGCGGAGGGGGAGTCGGGCAATGTTACGAAGGTGGAAGTCGGTGGTTTTGGTGATGGAGGGAATATGCGGTCAGAAGCACATTTCTGGGTTAAATACGGCACCAACATTGCGGACAGCCTGGTTCAGCCTCACAGTTGCCAGGGAGAGGGATGGAGTCGGTAGCTAAGCAACAGCGTTTGAGGCAGGGACCCAAGACAATGCCTTCGGTATTCCCAAAATTTAGTTGGAGGAAATTTCTGCTCATCCAATACTGGATGTCGGACAAGCAGTATGACAAATTAGAGACCGTGGAGGGGTTGAGAGAGGTGGTGGTGAGGTAGAGCTGGGTGTTGTCAGCATACATGTGGAACCTGACATTTGTGTTTTCAGATGATGTCGCTGAGTGGCAGCATGTAGATGAGAATTAGGAGGGGGGCCAAGGATAGGTCTTTGAGGGACTCCAGTGGTAACTGCAGGAGCAGGAAGAGAAGCCATTGCAGGTGATTCTGTGGCTACGACTCTGAGATAAAAATGGAACCTGGCGGGTAGTCTCACCCAGCTGGATGACGGAGGAGAGGCGTTGGAGGAGGATGGTGTGGTCAACTGTGTCAGAGACTGCAGACGGGTCAAGAAGGACAAGGAGGGACAGTTTACCACAGTCACAGAAACATAGGATGTCACTGAGGGCTGTTTTGGTACTGTGGCTGGGGCGGAAACCGAATAGGAGGGATTCAAACATGGAGTTCTGGGAAAGATGGGCATGGATTTGGGAGGCGTCAGCACATTGAACAACTTTGCAGAGGAAAGGGAGGTTGGAGATGGAGTGGTAGTTTGCAAGGACAGAGGGGTCAAGGGTTTTTTTTTTTGAGGAGAGTTGTGTGCTGCTTACCAGTTATGAGAGAACTCTCGTGATCTTTGTGCAACTGCGGTTTGTGCTGGCGTGAATTATTTACATAGAAACTAGGAGCAGGAGTAGGCCATTCGGCCCGTCGAGCCTGCTCCACCATTCAGTACGATCATGGCTGATCATCCAAATCCAGTACCCTGTCCCTGCTCTCTCTCTCACAGAATCCCCATCGAGCCTGCACCGACACATATCCCACCCTATCCCCGTAACCCCACGTATTTAATTCCCCCTAACATATCCCATCCTATCCCCGTAACCCCACATATTTAATCCCCCCCTAACACTAAGGGTCAATTTATCATAGCCAAATCAACCTAACCCGCACATTTTTGGACTGTGGGAGGAAACCGGAGCACCCGGAGGAAACCCACGCAGACACAGGGAGAATGTGCAAACTCCACACAGTCACCCGAGGCCAGATTCGAACCCGGGTCCCTGGCGCTGTGAGGCACCAGTGCTAACCACTACGCCACCGTGTTGCCCGAGACTCTGGCACCCCATGATCGTTCACACCCCGGGCTTTTAATAACAGAGACAGGAGGAGGCCATACAGCCACTCGAGACTCTTCCACCATACAATTAGATCATGGCTGATCTGTATCTTAATTTCATCTACCCGCCTTGGTTCCGTAGCCCTTAATACCCTTACCCAACAAAAATCTATCAATCTCTGTTTTGAAATGTTCAATTGACCCCCAGCCTGAACAGATTTTTGGGGGGAGAGAGTTCCAGATTTCCTCTACCCTTTGTGTGAAGAAGTGCTCCCTGACATCACCCCTGAGCAGCCTATCTCTAATTTTAAGGTCGTGCCCCCTTGTTCTGGACTCCCCATCTACCCTATCAATTCCTTTAATCATCTTAAACACCTCAATTAGATCAGCCCTCAATCTTCGATACTCAATGGAATACAAGCCTAGTCTATACAACCTGTCCTCATAATTTAACCTTTTCAGTTTAGGGCAGACGCCCCCTGCCTCTTCAACTTGGTCTCAACAGCACTTGACTTCTGAGGCCATTCTGTGACGCAGTGCTCAATGAGCTCTGCCTGCATTTCAATTAAAGTGTCCGGCACTGAGAAAGGAGGAGAAAGCGGTGGTTTAGTCCTTGCCATTGATGGCGGGCGCGTTCGTGCAAATACGATTTGCTCACTCCACGAGCTGGCCGGTATAATGGGCCAGTACTCCGCTAGTGTACAGTACCTGCCGATCATATGTACTGCATCTACTTAGAATCACTGTTCCCTCTAAGGTGCGCGGCTGTGCGCGCGCGCACTGATCCTGAGCTTGCATGCAGTTGATTTGGACAGTAGATGGCGCGGTGGAGGGGCCCAATACACACTGGCCCCGGGAATCCAGACAGTCGTTTGCAAGTCTGTGACCTCAGAGCCAATTGCAGCTCTTGAAGTGTGTGTTCCGATGGTTGATGGGTTGCTGTGTAACACGGAGAGGTTTGGTTTTTCTCCATTGAACTTTGACCTTTCAGCTGGACAGCGGGAGAATCCCCCGCGCTGTGATTATTTGTCTTTGCAGCTTTCTGTGCTGGCTTCGCGGTGTACCAGAGCCGCGCACGCGTAGTAACCAGTTGGGCCATACATTCGCCCGCTCCATGCAGAGGTTAGGGGATCTGTTGTTGGCCAGTGGGGGGAAAGATTGAGGATCGAAAGGGGAGAGAGGGAAGCGGGGGAGGGAGGGAGGGGGAGATTAAACATAAGAAATAGGAGCAGGAGTCGGCCATTTGGCCCTTCGAGCCTGCTCCGCCATTCAATGAGATCCTGGCTGATCTACCTCAACTCCACTTTCCTGCACGATCCCCATATCCCTTGAGTCCCTTAATATTCAAAAATCTATCGATCTCTGTCTTGAATATACTCAACGACTGAGCCTCCACAGCCCTCTGGCGTAGAGAATTCCAAAGATTCACCACCCTCTGAGTGAAGAAATTTCTCCTCATCTCAGTCCTAAATGGCCAACCCTTATTCTGAGACTGTGACCCCTGGTTCTAGACTCCCCAGCCAGGGGAAACATCCTCCCTGCATCTACCCTGTTAAGCCCTGTAAGAATTTTGTATGTTTCAATGAGATCACCTCTCATTCTTGTAAACTCTAGAGAATACAGGCCTAGTCTACTCAATCTCTCATCATAGGACAGTCTCCCCCCCCCCCCCCCCCCATCCCAGGAACCAGTCTGGTGAAGCTTCGTTGCACTCCCTCAATGGCAAGTATATCCTTCCTTAGGTAAGGAGACCAAAACTGTACACAATACTCCAGGTGTGGTCTCACCAGGGCCCTATATAATTGAAGTAAGACATCTTTACTCTTGTACTCAAATCTTGTAATAAAGGCCAACATACTATTTGCTTTCTAATTGCTTGCTGTACCTGCATGTTAACTTTCAGTGATTCGTGTACAAGGACACCCAGGTCCCTCTGAACACCAACATTTCCCAATCTCTCACCATTTAAAAAATACTCTGCTTTTCTATTTTTCCTACCAAAGTGGATAACTTCACATTATATTCCATTTGCCATGTTCTTGCCCACTCACTTAGCTTGTCCATATTCCCTTGAAGCCTCTTTTCATCCTCCTCACAACACCCAGCTTCGTATCATCAGCAAACTTGGATATATTACATTTGGTCCCCTCATCCAAATCATTGATGTTGATTGTGAATAGCTGAGACCCAAGGACTGATCCTTGCAGTACCCCACTAGTTACATTTATTCCTACTCTGTTTTCTGTCTGTTAACCAATCCTCAATCCATGTTAGTATATTACCCCCAATCCCATGAGCCCTAATTTTGTTTAATAATCTCTCTTGTGTGGCACCTTATCGAATGCCTTCTGAAAATCCAAATGCACCACATCCACTGGTTCCCCCTTCTCTATTCTGCTAGTTACAACCTCAAAAAACTCAACAGATTTGTCAAATACGATTTCCCTTTCATAAATCTGTGTTGACTCTGCCCAATCTTATTATTTTCTAAGTGCCCAGTTACCACGTCCTTAATAATAGATTCTAGCATTTTCCCTACTACTGATGTCAGGTTAACTGGCCTGTAGTTCCCCGTTTTCTCTCTCCCTCCTTTCTTAAATAGTGGGGTTACATTTGCTACCTTCCAATCCGCAGGAACCGTTCTATAATCTATGGAATTTTGGAAAATGACAACCAATGCATCCACTATCTCTATAGCCAACTCTTTCAAAACCCTAGGATGTGGGCCATCAGGTCCAGGGGATTTATTGGCTTTCAGTCCCATTAATTTCTCCAGTACTACTTTTTTACTGATACTAATTTCTTTCAGTTCCTCATTCTCGCTAGACCCTTGGTTCTCCGCTATTTCCGGGAATTTTTTTGCGTCTTCCTTGAAGACAGACACACAGTATTTGTTTAATTTCTCTGCCATTTCCTTATTCCCCATTATAATTTCTCCTGTCTTAGCCTGTAAGGGACCCACATTTACTTTCGCTAATCTTTTCCTTTTTACATACCTATAGAAGCTTATACAGTCTGTTTTTATATGTCTCGCTAGTTTACTCTCATTCTATTTTCCCTTTCTTTATCAATTTTTTGGTCCTCCTTTGCTGAATTCTAAAATCTCCCCAATCCTCAGGCTTACTACTCTTTTTGGCAAGATTATAAGCCTCTTCCTTTGATCTAATACTATCTTTAACTTCTCGTTAGCCACGGTTGGACCACTTTTCCTGTGGGGTTTTTGTGCCTTAAAGGAATGTTGTAAATTATGTATTAATTCTTTAAATGCTAGCCATTGCTTGTCTACCATCACACCTTTAATGTAGTTTCCCAATCTACCAAAGCCAACTTGCCCCTCATAACTACGTAGTTTCTTTGTTTCGATTTAAGACCCTAGTTTCAGATTTAATTAAATCACTTTCAAACTCAATATAAAATTCTATCATTTGATGGACACTCTTCCCTAAAGGACCCTTTACTGCAAGGTTACTAATTAACCCTTTCTCATTGCACAATACTAGATCTAAAATAGCCTGTTCCCTAGTTGTTTCCTCAACATACTGATCTAGAAAACTATCTTGCATACATTCCATGAATTCGTCCTCCACACTATTACTGCAAATTTGGTTTGCCAGTCTATATGTAGATTGAAGTCCCCCATGATTACTGTATTACCCTTGTTACATGTGCCTCTAATTACCTGATTTAAACTCTGCCCTACATTACAACTACTGTTTGGGGGCCTATAAACAACTCCCACCAATGTTTTCTGCCCCTTGCTGTTTCTTAGCTCCACCCAAACTGATTCTACTTCTTGATTTTCGGAGCTAAGATCCTTTCTCTCTACTGTCTTTATCCCATCCTTTATTATCAGGGCTGCCCCTCCTCCTTTTCCATTTTGCCTATCTCTTCTAAAAGTTAAGTATCCTGGAATATTTAGTTCCCAACCTTGGCCACATTGCAACCACGTCTCTGTTATGGCTATTAGATCAAACCTGTTAATTTCTATCTGCGCTATTAATTCATCTATTTTGTTGCGAATGCTTTGCGCATTCAGATATAGTGCCTTTAGCTTTGACTTATTTCTGTTTTTCCCTGATGTCACCTTAGTCACTGATGCCTTATTACCTTTGTTACTCTCTCTGTCCCTTCCTGACCCACTCTGCTTATTTTTACCCAAAACTCTACTCTGCTCTGGAGCCTTGACATTTCTCGCACTGCTTTTAAATTTACTCTTTCCTGAATCCTCCCAACCCCCTTCATTAGTTTCAAGCCCTGTCTATTGCCCTAGTTATTCAGTTCACCAGGACACTGGTCCCAGCCCAGTTTAAGTGGAGCCCGTTCCAATGGAACAGCGCCCTCTTTCCCCAGTACTGGTGCCAGTGCCCCATGAACCGAAACCCCTTCCTCCCACACCACTCTTTTGAGCCACGCATTTAAACTTCTAATCTGTTTGTCCCTATGCCAATTTGCGCGTGGCTCAGGTAACAATCCAGAGATTATTACCTTTTGAGGTTCTGCTTTTTAATTTGGATCCCAGCTCCTCAAACTCCCTCAGCAGAACCTCATTGAGTTCTACCTATGTCGTTGGTTCCTGCATAGACCACGACAACTGGATCCTCCCCACTCCCACTCCCAGTTCGACTCGAGCCGCGAGGAGATGTCTTTAACCCTGGCACCGGGCAGGCAACACAACCTTCGGAACTCTCGGTCGCGGCTGCAGAGAACAGTATCTATCCCCCTGACTATACTTTTCCTTACCACAACTACATTCCCTTTCACTCTCTCTCTCTCTCTCTCTCTCTCTCTCTCTCTCTCTCTCTCTCTCTCTCTCTCTCTCTCTCTCTCTCTCTCTCTCTTCCCTCCCCCTCCCCCCCCCCCCCCCCTGAATGGCTTCCTGCAGCATGGTGCCATGGTCAGCTTGCTCATCCATCCTGCAGGCTTTTCCCTCATCCACACAGGCAGCAAGAACCTCATACCAGTTGGACAAGGGCAAAGGCTGAGGCTCCTCCAGCACTGCACCTGGGGTCTCCTTACCTGCCTAAATTGCAGTCACACCCTCCTGTCCCTGACCATTAACCAGACCTGTACCACTACCTAACCTAAGGGGTGTGACTGCCTCCTGGATCAAAGTGTCCAGGTAACACTCCCCATCCCTGATGCCCCACAATGTCTGCACCTCAGACTCCAGCTCAAAAACTCTGAGCTGAAGTTCCTCAAGATGCAGGCACTTACTGCAAACGTGGTCGTTCGGGATCACAATGCTCTCCAGAAACTCCCATATGCTGCAGTTGCGGCACACTGCCTGCACTGCCATCCCTATATGATCTTGGTTTTATTAAATTAAATTTAGTTCAATTTGTATTTCGGTAACTTAGTTTAGTGTTATTTCTTGACTACTTAGCTTGATCTAGCTTAAGTTAAGGGTGCTGAAATTATATATCTACCTGTAACACAAAGCACTACAAGGAGTGTAGGCAAAAAGCAGCAACTCCTTCCCCCTCGACCAGAAATTCCCACTCTTTCCAAATTCCAAAATAAAACACTCTGTTTAATCCCGCTCTGTGCTCTGCAGAAATGTTTACTTTTATACACTAGGAGCCTCACCCAATTTATAAGTGATGACTCAGCTCCCCTGCTCCTGGTGATTAGCGCCTATTGAAGACAAACACTTACAGCTGACTGACAGTTAACTGCCACTGGCTGGCAGCTTCTGTTAACTACAGCATTTAAAGTCCCAGGTTAAAATCTAAACAAAATTTCACTTTTTACAGCTTCTGCTTACCCAATACTTACCAGAAATTCCCACTCTTTCAAATTCCCAAATAAAACACTCTGTTCAAGTCCACCCCGTTTAATCTTGCTCTGTGCAGATAGAGAGAGAGAGACTGGGAGGGGGGGGGGGAGGAAGAGAGAGAGAGACTGTGGGGGGGGAAGAGAGAGAGAGCGAGAATGTGGGGGGGGGGAAGGGAGAGAGCGCGAGCGAGAATGTGGGGGGGGGAAGGGAGAGAGCGCGAGCGAGACTGGGGGGAAGGGAGAGAGCGCGAGCGAGACTGTGGGGGGGAAGGGAGAGAGCGCGAGCGAGACTGGGGGGGGAAGGGAGAGAGCGAGACTGGTGGGGGGGAAGGGAGAGAGCGCGAGCGAGACTGGGGGGGGAAGGGAGAGAGCGCGAGCGAGACTGTGGGGGGGAAGGGAGAGGGAGAGCGAGACTGGGGGGAGAGAG